>PVJI01001722.1:0-168462 GCA_004026765.1 Micronycteris hirsuta
TGGGAAGGCCTAGGCTCTGGGGCAGGGAATCAGGGAGGGTGGCCCAGAGGGAGTCTGTCCTCACCCCAAAGCCAGCCGGGTAAAGGGAGTGACTGGGCCAAGGCACCTGGGAGTTCTGAGGCTCCCAGTGCTGTGTGTATGGTTGGGATGCAGGGTGCAAATGGAGGCAACAGATGAGGCCGTCTCACCAAAGCCACCGGTGTGCTGATCAGGTGCGTGGTGAGACACTCAGGCAGCAGGTGAGGACAGACAGGAGTGGAAGTCTGAACTGGCCACCCAAGGAGGCCACATCCTTGGCTAAATGACCAGAACCTGTGCTGCTGGCATGAGGGAAGGTCACTGCACGGTGGGAAGTAGCTCCACAAGAGCAGGGGAAGGGCCGCTGTGAAAATGGGGACCAAATGGAGTGATGCAGAGCACGTGAGCGTTGAGTCCAAGTCCCTGGGGGTCCCCAGTGCACTCACTGGCCACTGGAGTCCAGCACTTGACCAGGCGGGAAGCTCCCGGCCAGTGGGGGACACGGACAGTCTGGTGCCGGGGTGTCAGGGATAGAAACACAGGGCAGTGAGACCCAGCCACCAATGAGAACTTATCCCAGGACATCACTTTGTGCTGGTGAAGGATCTCACGCGGATGTCCGTCACATTTTTATTTATAACTATGTGAGACGTTGGGAGCACCCCAGGAATGTTGTTGTTTAATAAAGGCATTACAACCAGTGCAGAGATTCCTGTAAGAAAGCCATTGTACAAGATTTCTGAATGTATTTTACAGTCTAGCAAAATGTTTCCAATACCATCTTAGAAAGGTGGGAACTCACCTGTGTATCAGGTTGAACCAGGTGGTCACTTTGTAGGTCAGAGATGATTATCAGTAACGACCGACCTAGTTGAAACTAAGACCAATAAAAATGGAAAGGAATTGCTAAAATAGGAGTGGTACTTCTTTCTGATTTGTGAAATGCCGGTAGTTGCTGTTTAATAATTACTTAAACTAGAAATTCTTCACCCATACCAGCGTCCCTCGGTAAGGAGACTGCTTTTCCCAGACCGATTCCCACTGGGTTTCCTGCTCCTCCCAGTCCCCAACAGTCACATCTGCCTTCTCCACCCTTCCTCTCAGTCATGGCTGAGAGTCCTCAGTTATTCCTTCAACCCTCTGGGCATGCTCCCCTCGGCCCACATTTGGCCCCAAGAGGTCCTGTGTCCAACCCTCCATGGCACTTGTCACAACACAGCTTCCTGAGTGCTGCTCCTTGCCAGTGAACCATCTGCTCATTGAACTTTTTCCAGGTGGGAGATAAACTTGCCCCAGCTTTGGCCAGCCAGCAGCTTGGCCCTCCTGCATCTTGTAATTGCCCTGATGTTGATGTGACCTAAGGTAACCCGCCCGGCTCGCACCACACTGTAGATTTGTCGAGTCTGCTGCCAGGAACCCAACAGCCCCCTTGGTTTTTCTCAGCTGTGCTGCTGCAGCAGGTGGGGGCCCCACCTCCTCTGCCTTTGGTGAATCTCGTGACATTTCCTTTGGTGTAATCTGTCAAGATCATTTTGTGTGAACTCGGCTCCCTATCTTCACTTCCAGACATTTGAGGCAGCTCCTCTGCTTCGTGTCATCTGTGAATCTAGTAACAGAGGCTTCTGT
Organism: Micronycteris hirsuta; assembly: GCA_004026765.1. NCBI lineage: Eukaryota > Metazoa > Chordata > Mammalia > Chiroptera > Phyllostomidae > Micronycteris > Micronycteris hirsuta. Next base: position 1,645 of record PVJI01001722.1, read on the forward strand.
GTCCTTATCTCAGGTGACATTGAGGACAAAGCCCTTTGGCATCCCACCAGAGAGCCTCCTTCTGCCTGAGATTGGTTAATGTGTGTGACTCCACATACATGAGGGGCCTACTAGAAGGGGAACGTTCATAGTGACCGAAAGTAGGTGGCGGTGGGGTTACCAGGGCAGGGTGAGGGGAGGGAGGTGGAGAGTTAATATTTAATGGAGACAGATTTTATTTTATTTTAAAGTATTTTATTGTTCAAAGAGACAGATTTTATTGAGAATGAGAAAAGACCTTGGTTAGAGATACCTGTCCCTTTATAATGGTGATGTTTATATGATGTGTGTGTACACGTAAGTGTATTTAATGCAACCAGATTGGTCAAGATGATAAATACTATACATATTTCACCACAAGGAAAAAATGAAAGGGAGGCCCAGTAGTATGTGGTCCAGTTGGTTCCAGAAGAGGCACGCAGCTGGGCAAAGAGCAGCCCCATCACGAGAGCCCCATTGGGCCCGGGCATTCCCCAGCCACAGGCGTCCTATGCCAGCAGAAGGGGACCCCTGAGACCTGAGGCCCTGGCCTGACCACCTGTCCTAGGTGCTGTTCCAGGTTACTCCCAGCCAGTGCTTGGTTCGAAGCCTGCTGAACAGTGCCCAGGGCGAACTGGCCACACTCTCAGGTGGGCCACTCCTCACCACGCACACGGTTGCCCATTTTTGTTGCCCACGGTAGCTCCCTGGCTCCTACCCAGGAGCAGTCTTGCTCTCTGTATTTATGAGATAAATACCCAGGGGTGCAGTCATTTAGTTTTCTTTACAGACCACCCAGCTGTTTTCCAACTGGCCGCACACGCTGCTTTACATTCCCACCAGCAACGTTTGAGTGCTCCCGTCTGCACCAGCACGTAGAGTCGTCAGCGTGTTTTGTCTCCACCATTCCGGTAGTGATGCCTCGGGGTGGCTTTAATTTTGTTTCTCTAGTGGGTCCTGCTGTGGAACACCTCTTGGTATGCTTTTTGATGATCTGTCTACTCCAGTGAAATGTATCTTCCATCTCTTTTGCTCATTTTCTAAATAGGTTGTTTGTATTTTTACTCTTGAGTTTTGAGAGTTCTTTGTCAGATGGGTAGTTTGCAAATGTTTCTTCCCTCTCTCTAGATTGTCTTTTCATCCTCTTAACAGGATCTTCCACAAGCAAAAGTTTTTAGTTGTAAGGAAGTTGATTTATAGGGTTTTTTTTGTTGTTGTTGTTTTTTGTTTGTTTATTTTAAGATTTTATTTGTTCTTAGGCAGAGGGGAAGGGAGGGAGAAAGAGAGGGAAACATCAATGTGTGGTTGCCCCTAGCATACCCCCTACTGGGGACCTGGCCTGCAACCCAGGCAGGTGCCCTGACTGGGAATCAACCTGGCAACCCTTTGATTTGCAGCCTGTGCTCAATCCACTGAACCACACCAGCCAGGTCCGGTTTATAGGTTTTTTTAAACGTGCACTGGGCTTTAGAACAGTTCACTATCCAAGCCTTAGTTCCTGAAGACTTTCTCTCCTACTGTTTATGGGAAGTTTTGTGGTTTTACACTTTCCACTTACATCTGTGGTCCCTTTTCAGTTCACTGTTGTGAAAAGCATGAAGCCAGTTTACGTTTATTTTTTATGCCTACAGAGACGGGCGTCATTTCCTGTGTGTTTTAACTTCCACGAGTCTACATGGAGCAGTGCTACAGAAGATGGTTCTGTGGCACTGTGCAGCAGGCCCTTGAGCATGTGGGTTTGACCTGCACAGGTACACTTATCCACAGATTTTTCAGTAAATGCATTGGAAAATCTTTCTGAGATTTCCTTGCTATGGCAAAGCAATTGTATCAGTTACTCTAGATCACCATAAAGCAATCATATTGCTGCTGCTTCGTTACCCGTGCCTGAATTCTTACACGTGTTAATATGTGTGAACATCTTTTTCATGTAACTTCATTTTCAAGGTATAGTGTTAGTGATTCACAGACCATCTGCTGTGTTTTGAATCACGTATGGCAGCAGAAACTTGCAGCACTGATCAGTATAATACAGCACGCGACGTCTGTTTTCTCTTCCTTATGACTTTTAATAACATTTTCCTTTTCCAGGCTCACTTCATTGTAACAGTGCAGTGCACAATACAGCATTTCCCGACTGTTGACGTCATTAGTGAGGCTTGCTGTCAGCAGTAGCCTGTGAGCAGTTCGGTTTGTGGGGAGTCACAAGCCACATGCAGAATTTTGACTGCCAAGGTCGGAGCCTGACCTCCGTGTTGATCAAGGGTCCACCATGTGTCTCTCAGTGAATGGCGTAACCCACACGTCCTGTGTGGTATTTATGCAAAACATGAATATTTACTATTAATGTTGTCCTTATGCTATTTGTGAGGGATTTTTCCACTCGAATCTCAGAATCATCAGTATTAAACATTATTTCCCAACTTATAAAACTATTTGTACCAGCAGCTATTAACTGTGGGTGGTGGCATTATGGCTTATTCCTGTTTTTATACCTTTTTTGTGAGCTTTAAATTTTCTGCACACAGTCACGAAGATGCCACAATGTTTTTAATGTTCCGGCTGGTGTTGACATAATTTGGGAGTACGAGGTTCGTGTTCCCTGGGGGAAGGTGTAAAAAAAGCTTGGAAAGAGTATTCCTCCTGGCTCACATTATCTTCTAAGCCACAAGTTACCTTTTTTGTTGTTTGTTTTAGTTTATGCCCTAAAACATGGGGTTAAGAGGGTTTTTGCTCCTATAGTTTTATTCTCTTTTATACCATCTTGCTTGTGTAACATCAGGATGAAGCAGGGTCGAGAAATCAGTGAGTCATCTGGGCATTGATTTCGTCTGTTCTCAGGTGTCAGAAAAGCCAGGAGCTGTGAACTGAAAACGTCATCTTGTATCAGGTTTTCTTCATTGTCCCTCAAATGCTTGCCCATAGCTCATGCTTGCTAGGACTCTCCAGAGACGGGCGACACTCAGCCTGAAAGGAAAGTCTTTGCTGAGACAAAGAATGGGGGCAAGGAGGGGCACACAGTACCTCACTAAATGGGAGAAAAGGAGCCGTTATTTCGAGGCCAGGCCTTTGGAACTGCTATCCCCACCTGAAGATGCCTCTGGTCTCGTCTGTTTGCGTGGCCTTTGGCAGGAAACTGCAGGGATGTCTGTGCCGGGGCCCAGCTACCATGGAAGGATGTTTCCAGCCACTTTCCCATCCAGCAGCGTGAGGGGCCTGCTGTTTAGAATGTAGCATTCTTGCTTGAAATTCAGTTTTTCTAGAAGCCAGTGAATGTGTTTTGAGGTTATGAAGGACAGTTTAAAACCAATTTAGATGATCACTTGATAGGCCATGTTAAGCTTTCTTGAAAAATGACTTTTAACAGATTTGTAGCTACAAAGTCACATTCATGGAATTTCCTTGCGGTCCTTAAAGTTCCTACAAAGGCTTGTGGGTCATGCATACGTACGGGAGGGGAAGCTTATGACTTAGAACGGACAGACTGCCGGTCACATGGCGAGCATAACTGTGCCAGAAAGCAGCCCCTGTGCACCTGCACTCCACGATGTGGAGTCTGCTGTCCGAGTGCAGCAGTGCAGGTAGGATCCTGGGGTCTGCCCCACAAGCTCAATATGATCTGAGACCACACTGGCTTCTAAAACATTGGGGAAACAGGCTGCCATCAGTGTTTGCTGCAGAGAGTGGGGTGTGTGTCTCACTACGGGCAAACAACTTCCCCACACTCACTGTCCACGTCTTACTTTGTCCCTGCGGCTCCTCCGGGTCCTCGTGTAGGAACAGCTCTGTGGCGCCCAGTCACCGCAGTGCGCCTGGAGTGTGCCAGTTGATGGCACCTCATGGCAGTGGGCAGTAGACAGTGCTAATTCAGGCTCTTATGGTCCCGCGGACAGTGGGAGGCAGTGCTCTGCTGAAGCCTCTCCGGGGTCTGGATCCTGGCGCCACACCTCTGCCCACCTCTCCCCTGTAGCTGTCTGGTTTGGGAACACACCATAGCAGGACCAATGTGTGCTTCTGTCTCACAGTCAAGGTCACAGTGACAGACTCAGACTGTGTGTTGAACTACAAATCAAACGGCTTGTTTTCCTGCAGAAAAACGGCTGGTTCTCACCAGAGTTTAATAGCTTTTCTGAGATGTACTTCACATGTTATCCAGCTCACCCATTTAGGTGTATAACACAGTGGCTTTTAGTATATTCGGAGTCAGTGCAATCGTTTTTAGAATCCCAAAAAAGAAACCCTGTACCCCTTAGCTGTCTGTCACCCTCCAATCTTCCTCCAGTCCCAGGCACCATAATCTACTTTCTATCTCTGTGGATTTGCCTATTCTGCACATTTGCTGTAGAGGGACTCCTATAATGTGGGCTTTTGTGGCTGACCTTTTTCACTCGGCATATTTTCAAGGTTCTGGGCTCATGTCCTTTGTAGCAAGTACCAGGGCCGCATGGGGAAGCACCAGGCCCATCAGGAGGCAGAGGGAGGGGAAACCTGGGCCAGCGTGGTTTCCATGGGGAGGAAAGGGTGAGGCAGGGTGAGTGGGATCAGGATTGGCTCGTGTGAATCATTTCATCCGCTCTGGGGCACAGGGGCTGCCCAGTTGTCGGGCACCTGCTCTGAGGGTGAGAGCTCCCTGCAGCAGGTGGTTGGGGATGCGGGCTCTGGATTGGCTGGTTCGAAGGGAGCTCCTGTGAGTCGTTGCCTCTCTAGGAATGGGCTACCCCTCAGCTGGGGGCGGGGGTGGGAGCAGCACAGCCCTTCCAGGATAAGCCAGCCCCCAGATGTCAGAGCATCAGAAATATAGAATAAAAAGGCATGAGTTATACAGCTGGTCTGTGGCAGAGGTACTGATTCGTGTCTTGATCAGGCAGTTATTTCCAAGGCTGCGTATGTTACAGAAAGACTCAAATGGTGGCTGCCTGTCTCTTACTTTAAAAGTCTTAAGTAGCTTGAGTGGTGTGGTGGTTAGACTACTACAGACAAAAAATAGTAATTTTTCTCAGGTAACATTGCTACCAAATGGGCATCACAAAACTTTTCTGTAAGAGTCTCACCTAAATAGGCCATCTCAGATACTTGGGGAAGTGCATGTATAATGAATTATAAAGAAAACGGAAGAATATCAGTGCTCTGTGGTTTGGGTTTGAGCAAATACAGGTATTCTAAAATATAATAACTTCTCATTTAACACTTAATGGAGTCCATCCTTGCTATTTGCGGGTTCTGTATTTGTGAACGCACCCACTTGCTGACACGCTTCTGTCCCCCAACCAGCACTGGCCAGGCTCCGCGGTCTTTGTGGAGCAGCCGCAGTGCCGAATTGCCCAACGTGCGTGTTTCCAGCCAAGGTGGGATGTGGCCACGCACCGCCCCCTTGTTGTCGTCCGCGCTGGGAACCCTTTCTGCAGTGTATTTAGTGCCAGCGTTGTCTGACTCCTGCACTCTTGTTGGTGAGCTTGCTGTTTAAAGCAGCCCCAAGAGCAGAGCCATCTAGTGTCCCTAAGTGCAGAAGGCTGCAGCGGGCCTTACGCAGAAGTACATGTGGCAGACATGACTGGCAGCGCTGTTGGCCACGAGTTCAGTGGTAGTGGGTTGACAGTGTGTAGTGGACAAGGTGCCACTTAACAGAGACACGTAACGCAAGGTGGCCACCTGGCTGAGGAAGGTGTGACTGGGCACTGACGGGACCTAACCCTGTCTCTCTCCTGTGAGCAGGGGGTCAGCACTCCCTGCCTCGGTGCCCCCATGACCTGGCAAAACCTTGTCACCAAGTGCTTAGAACTGACTGTAACTCCTTATTTCGAAATAGGGGAAGAGTCCCAAGAAGTTGCAAAATAGTTGAGTCCCTGTGTGCCCATCACCAGGTGTCCTCCAGTAATACTGTCTAATGTCACTGTAATCCATTGCCCACACCAGGACACTGACATTGGTACAGTGGTGACTCTGGGGCAGTCCCTGTTCAGATTTTGCCAGTTGTTGCATGTACTGTTTTATGGGGGAAAGGCGATCATATAGTTCTATGACATTTTTTCTCATGTGTAGATTTAAGTGACCAACACTACCGTCAAGGTGCAGAAGCATTCCACCGCCCCAAAAAACCATCGTTTCTTTTTTTCAGTAGTGATCTAATACACATCAGTACAGTTCTGTGGTGTTAGTGAGTACATTGTCCTACAACCCTCCCTCCTGTTTGTCTCCAGAACCTTCTCACCCTCCCCAGCTGAAACTCCGTCTCCTTTACCCACCCACTCCCCACCCCCCGCCAGCCCCCAGCTCCCACCATCTGCTCTCGGTCTCTATGGGTCTGAGTCCTCTAGGACAGCGATCTTCAACCTTTCTCATCTCATGGCACACATAAACCTACTACTAAAATTCTGCACCACACCAAAAATTATATATTTTGCTGATCTGGTAAAAAAAAAAAAATGGGCATAATTTTGATTCACTCACACCAGAGGGCGACTGTTGTGTTGGCTGTTGTTTTTTTCTTTGACATCTAAGGGAATGGAGGTCAGAGCCCCAAATCAATAGTTAACAAGAGTCCTGCAGCGTGCCAGTGAGAAATCGCTGCTCGGGGGACCTTGTGTGAGTGGAACCCGACAGTCTCTGTCCTTTTGTGACGGACTCACTTCCTTGAGCATGGTGTCCCCAAGCTTCATCTGTGTGGTAGTGTGTGTTAGAGTGCCCTTCCTTTCTGTAACCGAATAAAATGTCATGAGAAAAAATGACTCCTTGACCTGTTTTGTGGGAGGCACTGTCTTCCACTCCGTCCTGTATTGGGAAACAAGACGGTGATCAGAATACACAAGTGCCATCGACCCTTGAACAGCACGGGGTTAGGGTGCAACCAGTGGTTCCTAGGGGGTGTTCTTGTCCTGTGGACTGTCTGATCAAAGCAGAGTCCACCCCACTTCAGGCAGGACCTTGGATCACAGGGTCAGTGTGTCAGTCATACCGGGACACTGGGCAAAGAATGCATTTCGGATGTCTCCTGTTTGTCCAACAAGGTCGCAATAGCCTGGGCGGCGGTCACATGGCGCAAGAATGGCAGGAAACGTTCTGGGCTGTGAAGCCTTGCTTTTATGATTCCGCCTCTGCAAACGGGGGCCGTCTACTACAGTAGTGCTTGTTAGCCACTGACGGCCCTGACGGCGCAGTGCCTGGGGTCGCCATGCTGAGCTGTGCTAAGAGTGAGCAGCTGGGGTAGTGTGTGTGTGTGCGACATGGCAGCACACCGCTTAGTGGTGAAGTCTCCGTTCACGAGCTTCTTCATCACTCCTCCGCCAGAAATGTTCTCGTGCACACACAGCCACCTGCACACTTGCAACCTCCCTAAATTTCCACCAAATTAAAACTCACTCAGCGCTGAGCTCCTCTCCTCAGTAAAGCTCCTGAAAGAAACACAGTTTCCTCTGGGGCTGGGCCTGTGCCCACCCTAAGGGTGACCATCTCCCTACTGCTGAGACCAGCGTTCCAGCTGCTTTCTTCAGTGCATTGGGGACCCAGGAGCCAGGTCGAGTAGGCCACCGAACACATCTCTTTTTAACTCTGCGGCAGTTTTGGAGCAGCACTTCAGTATGTGGCTGGCACCCTGAGACTAGGTGAAATGCGCAGCCTGGCAGAGCAGGCTGTGTCGGGTGGCTGGCCTGTGAAACAGAAGGGGAGCCAGCCTCATGGAGCTGGGTTTTCTGAGGGTTACATCTTCCTGTCCATGGCAAAGGTAATCACAGAGTATGCTTCCTATAGCTCAGCTCTTGAATTAATGAGCAGACAAGAGTGGACCTCCAGATCCCCCTTTGCATGTTAGTTTGGTTTACAGCCATCATATGAAATAGGATCACAGCCTGCCGTCCGCTTTGGTGGTCAGATTCTGTTAGAGTTCTTACAAACCATGGTGCATGCCACTCATACCACACCCCGTGGTCTCTGAGCCTCGTGTGAGTGTGTGTGTGTATGTATGTGTGTGTGAGAGAGAAAGAGGTCGGCACAAGCTACACCAAGCACAGAGCTCCATATTTCATCTTAGCTTCTTCATGGTACACAAAACTGCTCTCTGCATTTGACTCCCTGCCTTGATGGTAGGGGTGTCGAGATGCTTTATTGCTATTATTTTATCAAGAAAAAAATATAGTGCTATTTGCACCCCAAACCGTCACAGTAGGGACCAATTTCCTGCCCTCCAGAGCTGGTGCTTCAGCCAGTACAGTAAGAGCAGGCACAGCCTCACATTTCTAGAAGTATCCTGTGTCCCACAAAGGCATAAAACAGCATACAGCCTGCATCTGGTAGCCCAGGTGTGAACATGGGGAAAGCACATCCCAAAGGCAGTGACTGGGCCAGCACACGGCACCATCCTGAGCTGCCCTACAGCTCCCTTCCTAGGAAACGGAGCGAGACTGTGCTTCTAGATCACGAGCTGCTGACCTCCGAGATGCTGTCCATGCTGCAGCCACAGGCAGAGCGGGGCTTCAGGACCGGCCACCTCCACTACCCTGCCCACTTTCTCCATGCTCACTTTGTCTTTGCCCCCCGTCACAGCGTCCCTGAAGGAGCACCCGAGGGCCACCGTCTTGTCCGATGGCAGCCCAGCCCTGTCCAGGCATGTCGGCATGACGGTCTCGCCAAAGGGGGACCCACAGCCGGCACCCAGCCCAGTGGGAAGAGGAACGGGAACGAGACTCGGGTGAGCTGGACCCTCTTTGCTGTGGGGCACAGGAAGGGAGGGAGCTCGGGGTGCAGCACTACACAGGGACGCTGGGGACAGCCTCTCTGAGAGCAGACCCTCAGCCATGTGAGTCTGTTCCTGGGCCTCAACCAAGCAGTGAAGCATTAACACTTGATTCAGACTCATTCTTTTACCTTATTTTTTTTTTAAGATTTTATTTATTTATTTTTAGAGGGGATGGGAGGGAAAAAGAGAGAGAGAAACATCAATATGTGGTTGCCTCTTGCATGCCCCCTACTGGGGGCCTAGCCTGCAACGCAGGCGTATGCCCTAGGCTGGGAATCTAACCAGTGACCCTTTGGATCACAGGCCAGTGCTCAATCCACTGAGCCACACCAGCCAGGGCTCTTTTACCTTTTTTAGAAACAATGTGTTCACCCTGGCTGGCGTAGCTTAGTGGATTGACTGCCAGCCTGCAAACCAAAGGGTTGCCAGTGTGATTCCCAGTCAGAGCACTTGCCTAGGTTGTGAGCCAGGTCCCCAGTAGGGGGCGCGTGAGAGGCAGCCACACATTGATGTTTCTCTCCCTGTGTTTTTCCCTCCCTTCCCCTTACTCTAGAAATAAATAAATTTAATCTTTAAGAAAAATAAAAATTAAAAATGGGTAGACTTGGCGATTTGCAGCCACTTTACTTTATGCTCTTAAAGGACCCTTGGCCAGGGTCCCTTTCTGTACCCAAGATGAGACTGAAAATCCCCCTGAGGTCCTGAGGAGGTTGCATCCCTTTAATTTCTGCCCTGACCCAGTTTTTCAAGGGTTCCAGGGTGCCTTCCTAGAGACTGCGTTCAACAGTGTTCCGGGCGAGAGCCTAATACTGAAAAAAAGCTGCCACGGTGATCCTCGTGAGGGCTGCTGGGGTCGGAGTGAGAGTCCCCATCCTGTGAAAGGGGTCTCCCCCACCCTCCACATAACACTCACTGGAAAGAACTTTAGGGGCACCCGCAGCCAGTGAGGGCAGCATACGACTAACCCGCACTGGGACTATATCTGAACGTGAAAGTGCATTTCGATGGAAGAGGCCCTGGTGTTATGTTGGGCAGACAGTCTTCTAATGCTCAAAAGTGATTTTGTGACTAAGTTAAGGCTTATATTAAAATCCACAAAGTTCTCAAATAGTACTTAAGCAGATTGATTAACAGTCTAATTTGCCTTAGTAGACTGGGGTGTGTTTGTTTAAATTTGATATTCTGAAATAATTGTTTTTATGATTTTTATTTAGACCAGTCACAGGAGAGATGGATGAAGCCGACTCTGTATTTTTGAAACTTAAGCAGGCAGCTGACGACTCACTTTCACTTACACCCTTGAGTACTGAGTCCACTCTCATAGAAGGTACAGCCATCCCAGTTCCTTCACTGGTGGGTGATCCATGGTCTCCACCCACCCCGGGAAAGGGTGGCACCGAGCCAGTTTGTCCATCGGACGAAGGCTGGGGTGCCCTGGGCCAGCCAGACTGAGGGCCCCAAGTAGTGGCCTCTTGCTCTTCAGCCACAGACTCCTGCATAGCCTCCCTGAGGAGTGAGATCGAATCGGACAGCCGTGAGTTCGAGGCCGAGTCCTGGAGCCTCTCCGTGGAGCCCTCGTATGCAAAGGAACAAAAGAAGGAGGTGGTGAAGAGACAAGATGTGATTTACGGTGAGAAGGCCGATACCCTATACAGGCATTCTGCTTTCTTCTTTTCTTTCTTTTTTTAATTTTCTCTTTTAATTTTTTCTTCAAATGTTTCCACCTGGGAGTCTGGGCAGCACTGCTGCTGCCTCCTGAGACTGTGTCACCCACTCTCTGCGCTCCCCTAGGACAGCCCTGCCCTGTGGGCCAGGGAAGAGGTAGCCAGGGACGTCCCTAAGGACAAGAATGGCCGAATGCCTGGGCCGAAGGAGGGTAGGGTGTGGATGTATAGAAAAGCCCTGGTGAATGCCTCCCTCTGGGTCCCAGAGCCAGGCCAGAGACCCTGCAGGGAAGGACGGGAGATCAAGGCTCCATGTGTCCATTTGGGCAGCCCATTGCCTCCACTGCTGGACAACCGCGGATGCTTCCTCTGGGTGCTGGGCCCAGCGTCGTGGCCTTTGGTTTTGCCTGTAACAGCTTTAAGGCCTTTACTTGAATGACAGAAAAACTCCAACATAAAACCTGATCCTTCTTTGCCTTTCACGTGAATCGAAACCTCCCTTGAGCCTGCTTTTCCATCAGTTGCAGTCTGATTCGGCCGCTGAGTCCCCTGCAGTCTGAGACGTGTGGGTTTCACACCCCACGGGCCATTGTTTCTCTAAACAGTCTCTGGCTTAAAAACAGCCTTGAAATGACTTTTTTTGAATCTGGGCATGAAACCCTCCTGTGAATTTGAGGTCCCATGGTACATCCAGGATCTCCCCTCTCCTGATGTCACTCCACCCCTTGCTGCTCCCTTACGCTGGGACCCCGACAGCACTGGGGTGGGAAGACCTGGCCCTGGGCAGCCACTCCATGGGGTGAGGACTTTGGTGGAGAGCTGAGAAGCCAGCCTGGTGCACGGTGAATGGGCAGTACACACGAGTGCCCCCGCGGGACACAGGAGGAGCAAAGCCAGGGCGTGCCCCCTCCTATGGGTAAGTGCGTTGTCCCTGTTCCCACAGAGCTGATACAGACGGAGGTGCACCACGTGCGGACGCTCAAGATCATGCTGAAGGTCTACTCCAGGGCCCTGCAGGAGGAGCTCCAGTTCAGCAGTGAGGCCACCGGCCGCCTCTTCCCATGTGCGGATGACCTGCTGGAGATGCACGGCCACTTCCTTTCCCGGCTGAAGGAACGCCGCCAGGAGTCCCTAGAAGAGGGCAGCGACCGAAATTACATCATCCAGAAGGTCGGCGACCTCCTGATACAGCAGGTGGGCAAGGCCAGGTCAAGCTCCTGGCAGGCTCTGTTCCTTACAGTAACAAAAAGATGGCTCCCGACAATATTGTGATTTGTAAGAAATACACATTTGGTCTTCATGCGTACTTCCTGGCTCATGGCTCCCAAAACCCTTGGAATTTCCTGAGTGATGGGAGCACAAAAATGTGTTTGGTCATGTGAGTGAGGTGACTTTCAGAGAGAACCTAAGGATGGGAGCTCATTGCCAGGAGACCTCGCCATGTGATTAGAAGGTTGGGACTTTGGGTAGGAAGAGGGGCTGGAGGTTGAATCAGTTGATAGTGGCCATGAGTAAATCAACAGAGCCTGTGTAGTGAAGTCTCCATTAAAACCCAGTAGGGTGCAGAGGGCCTCCAGGTGGTGGGCACATGGACGGTTGGCGAGAGGGGCACCTGGGTAGGGCATGGGGGCTCTGGGCCCCATCCCACACAGGCCCCACGTACCTTCTCCAAACCAGTGATCCAGTGAGTAGCGTGTCCCTGTGAGTTCTGTGAGCTGCTCTAGCAAATTCCTTGAACCCGAGAAGGGGGTAGTGGGAACCTCTACTTTATAGCTCATCAGTCAGGAGCTCAAGTGACAGCTGATATCTCAGGATGGGGGGGGCACTTTTGTGAGACTGAACCCTTAACCTGTGGAATCTGATGCTGTCCCCAGGTAGATAGCGTCAGACCCTGCTGTTGCCTCAGAAATCACTGGCATGGGAAGAACCACCCCCACACTGGATTGGGCCCAGGAACACTTTCCCCCCATGGGTTGAGAGCCTGCCACTCCAGAGGACTGCGGTCCTGGGCCTCCCAGCGGCACGTGCCGCTGACGGTCTCACAGTATTGACACCTACATAGCACCACACTTGGGCAGACACCATCCAGGGTTGCCGCCTGGGCTTTCTTTGGTTGGTTGGCTGGTCTTTATTTGTAGTGTTGGTGCCTGTGTTTTTGGCTACAAGAAGCCTGTCTGTGGCTATCTTTGGCTACCAGAGCTGTTCGTGGGAGAAGTGTTGACCCTTGGATTGACCTCTGAGTCAACCTCTCAGCCTGGGCCAAGGCTGGCAGAGGGCCCACAACCCCTCGTCAGGCCTCCGTGTGCGCCCAGGTTTCCGGGTCAGTTCATTCTTTTTTAGAGAGAGGAGAAGGGAGGGAGAAAGAGAGGGAGAAACAGCAATGTATGGTTGCCTCTCACATGGCCCCCATGGGGGACCTGGCCTGCAACCCAGGCATGTGCCATGTGCCCCGACTGGGAATCAAACCAGGAACCTTTGGTTCCCAGCCCATGCTCAATCCACTGAGCTACACCAGCCAGGCGGGTCAGTTCATTCGAATTAATGAGAAGAACACCCCTTTTGCTTTTAAATTTTTCTAACATTCTTTGGCTTAAATTTATTTGTCCTCAGATTTCAGGAAGTTGTTACAGCACCTGGGATGGCTTAAGGCACAGGTGGCAAACAAAAGGCCCATGGGCTGAATCCGGCCCTCTACCTTGTTTTATCCGGCCTAGCACCTTATTTCTACCCGGCGGCAGTGCCAAGCTCTCACTTAACTTCTAAGGAGTAGTTACGTTTATACAGCCCTAAAGTTACATTCGACCCTTTGAAGGCACCCGAGAGGCTGATGTGGCCCCCAGTGAACATAAGTGCGACGCCCCTGGCATAAAGCCTATTAGCAAAAAGTTGTCTCCTTGTACCTGTACTGGCCCTTGCAGTGAGACACCCACAGTGAAGCATCTCTGGGCTGAGTATGGGTTAGAGAGGACAGTGCAGTCACCGGTGAACCCAGGGCTTGTGTCAGAGTCAGACGAACTGGGAGAAAATGCTCCCTAGCAGTTTCCATGTTCTGTTTCGGTAACGTTTCCTCGATCTTCCTTCAGTTTTCAGGTGAAAATGGAGAGAGAATGAAAGAAAAGTATGGTGTCTTTTGTAGTGGCCACAATGAAGCAGTCAGTCATTACAAGTTGCTGCTGCAGCAAAATAAGAAATTTCAAAACTTGATCAAGGTAAAAAAAAGTTTTGTTTGATCAAAAATGCATCCTTTTTGTCATAGGTTTTTCCTACACAACTGTTTGGAGAGCCCAAGAGTAAGAAACATATTATAAAATGATGATTTTCAAGTCTCTGTTTCGTTTGGAACGTGTCAGTGGAATCTCCTGGAGAATCCCAAGGTGCCTGTACCACTGCTCAGCGCAGATGAATTGAGGCCTGGAAAGCAGAGCTCGAGCTTTGTTCCCCAGCCCCCCAGGGCAGCCCCTGAGACACCCCGGGGTGGGACCCGATGACCATCCCCATCAGAATGTCGAGATGACATCGTGTCATTGCAAGGGGCCAGTCCTCCCTGGGAGCTGCCCCCTCCACAGCCACCCGTGGGGCCTTCAAGCACTCTAGCTGATGCCAGGTGTGCCTTACTCCAAACCTTTGTCCCCTCTCCTGTCCCCTTTTGTTCCCCTGTAGCCTAGGGAATGACACCCATCTTTTGCCTAACAGTGCGTGGAGACTCAAAGCTCAGAACAAAAAACCCTTCAGCCAGCCCAAGTCAGCAGGGTCGGGCAAGGCCCCACCTCCTGTGTTCTAAACAGTGCACCTGGTTGAGGCCATTGGGCTCTGCCACCTGGTCCCGAAGGGCTGCACCACCAGCGCCTGCACGTGAGGGCTTCATTCTAAAGTGATATTCTGCACCAGTGGTCTGTGGTTAAGAATAACGTGCTCTTCATTTCACACCATTATCATAGTGAATAGATGTGCAAGGGGGAGGGGCACTTCCAGGCCTCAGTTCATCTGTGCTGAGCAGTGGTACAGGCCCCCGACATCCCGGGCCAGAAACACATGGGAGGTGGGAGGGTTCTGGTAAGATAGAAGGGTACAGAGTAGAGCATTGTCCCAGAATCTCATCCTACCGCCCCCGCCCCCCACCACCCAGTGACTCTCCTGGTTCTCTCTCAGAAAGCGCCAGCCCTTCTGAAGTGCAGGCAGGCAGCGGCACAGAAAGGCCAGGCGGGCGACATGCTATGGAGAGCTGCTCTCGACGCCCACCAAGAAACGGCTTCAGAAGAACACTTCTTGGGTTCTTAGCCAGAGCTGTGCATAAGAAGCCAGCAGGGAGCTGGTTCAGAAGGCACAGGCCCAGTCTAGTTCTGGAAGGTTCCAGTGGCCAGTGGTCAGGGTTGGGACCTTCACACACATGGGTGCGGTGTGTGTCATACAGCTCTCTAGGTGGTTCCCATAGCCGCCCCCCTGGCTGGTTCTAGCTTCTCAGTGGGTCTCAGGGCCTCTTGACAGCAAACAAGGCTGCCTTTGCCTTTGTTGCCTTTACGTACACGGCAGGTGACCCTGCTTTAGACGTCTGGCAAGAAAGAGGCCCCCTGTCCGCTGAAAGGGGAAGGAGCCCCCAGCCTCAGTGTCTGTCCAAATTACATTCTCTGGTTTAGCAGGAGATGAAATGTCTGTATGTTATGCCTTTGTTTTTATTCTCATAGAAAATCGGCAACTTTTCAATCGTGAGACGTCTTGGCATGCAGGAGTGCATCCTTCTGGTCACTCAGCGCCTAACCAAGTACCCCGTGCTGGTGGAGCGCATCCTCCAGAACACCACAGGTGTGGCCACCTCATTGCCTTGCCAGTCGGTGCTGGTGGCAGTTTCTGTCTCCCTGCCCCCTTCTAGCTGTGGCTTGGATGAGCGCCCCTCTGTGATTTGTCCTGGGTTCTCTGGGTTCTGCTGAGCTCAGTGACCGTGAACTGAGCTGCCACCTTGCAGAATCCACTGTGTTGGGTGCTGGGGTTTCCAAAAACTAAAGGCAGGCACCCAGTCTCATCTGCCTGCCGGTACCCCCAGTTCTTGGCCCAGGCATCTGGGGAGTGGACTAGTGATGGAGAAAGTGCCCTTGTTCAGTCCCCTCCTGAATCATCCAGACAGGCACAGAGTCCATGACCGGGGCCACGAGAGGGACATCCCTGTAGCACGAGGGCAGAGGAGAAGAGAGCATGCAACCCAGCTGGGAGTTCTCAGAGGCCACGCCTTCCTCATTTCCAGGGGGTTGGGTCATGGGAGAATGAGCAGGCTCCCTGCCAACAAAGCCACATCCCTAGCTCTGGTAACAGCAGGAGGAGGCAGGAGACTTACGGATAGTTGGGGGGCACAGGGAGTCTGTGCACGCAGCGTGGCTGGCAGAGCCACGCAGGACTGTCCTGATCGCTGGAACTGCACCTTAGCTCCTGCGTTCGACAGAAGCTCTGTCTGGGTGAAAGCGGAACACTGGACTGTCGCCTTTGTTTTGGAGAAGCGTTTATGTCTCCGGAAATTCTAGTTGGAAGGGGATTCCTGAGGGTGCTCCAAGCAGTGGCCGCAGGGAAGGTGCCTTCCAGCCCCTGTTGTGTGTCCCCCTCTGTCGTGTTCATGAACGCAAAGAAAAGCACTAACTCTGCTGTGTGTGGCAGCTGGCACCAAGGACTATGAAGACCTGACCCAGGCCCTGAACCTCATCAGAGACATCATCTCACAAGTGGACGCCAAGGTCAGCGAGTGTGAGAAAGGCCAGCGCCTCAGAGAGATCGCAGGGAAGATGGACTTGAAGTCATCCAGCAAGCTCAAGAACGGGCTGACCTTCCGCAAGGAAGACATGCTGCAGCGGCAGCTGCACCTGGAGGGCACCCTGTCCTGGAAGACCACATCAGGGCGCTTAAAAGGTAAAGTCCTGCCCCTGCCACCACCGTGGAGAGGAGTGCCCTCTGGATCAGTGAGCGCCGCTGTTTGGCGGGGGCGGCACCAGCCAGCACAGGGCCACTGCAGCCTGGCTGCTTCAGGGCTGCAGGGAGGTTGCATGCAGAGTCAGGACGAGACAGGCAGCCAGGGGTGCAGCGAGGCTGAGGCAATCATACCAGTGCCCCTCCTCCAGTCTGGGGGGTGGTGCGTTGCACACCAGGAGGGCATGGGGACCCGCTGACTTCTGAGCAGAAACCCGAAGCTTCATGAGGCTCCAGGGCTCCTTCCAAACAAGCCGTAACAGGTGCGCCTGCAGGGTGCCCAACCTCCCAAGGGCCTGGTGTGGGTAGAAAATGCCACCCGGACTGCCAGCCTCAATGTCCCCAAGAACCCCAGGCATTGCTCAGGGCGTGCTCCAAGCCTGCCTTTCACAGTCTGGTGTAGCTCCAGACCAGAGACAGCTCGAACTCACACCCGACTTCCCTGTCCACCCCACGAGCCTCTGGAAGCATCTGGACATGTCCATGGGCCCCAGTGTCTGTGAAGATCTTAGAGGGAGTGACAGAGTCTTCAGGTGGTCAGATGACAGAATGTGTTAGTTCATATTGTACACGATGTACATCCAGTCCACGCAGTTTAGTGCCTCCTGTGCACTGGGCCCCAAGGCGGTTGGCAGAAGGCCCCCGGCCCTCATGGGGCTCCAGTCAGCGGCAGAGAGAAAGAAACCAGTAAACAGAAGAATCATGAAAAGTACGTAAACGCTCTTGAGGAAGCCAGAAGGCTGCAGTGCAGGAGAATTCTGAGAGAGGGGACCCAGACTGAGGGGGTTCTGAATATGCCCTCTGAGAAGGCGGTGTTTACCATGGCGTGAGTGCACGTGTTAAAATGTACTTGGGATTGGCACCCAAGGGCAAGAGCTCTGCTGTGCAGGCAGCTAGGAGATGTACCTGCAGGGACGAGACACCCACTCTGCTGCCATTGGGAAAGAAGCCTAGGGGCATGGGGAATGAGAGTGCAATGCAACGGTAGGGGGCAGGCTGTGAGCGTCCAGCGGCTCAGGTCCCAGGTGACCTGGGGGCAGGTGGAACAGGGGGTGGGGAGGTGAGTTCACATTTGAGAAATCATAGCAGAAGAGCCTCAAAGACCAGCCCCGGCGGTGCTGTTACGACGAGATGGCAGTGAGGCAGGAGAGATGTTGAACCCAGGGAGGTGGTGGGATGGCGTGAGGCAGAAAGGAAACCCGTAGGCTCGTGCAGAAGCATCACAGCGCTGGGCTCAGAGTGACCCTAGCCCCTTCCCATGGCACCAAAGGGCAGCTGGACTTTCATGCCTCCCTGGCCGCCCAGCAGGACCCACGTGGCCATGTCACCCCACACGTTTCCTCCTGTCCTCTCTCCTTAGATGTCCTGGCTGTCCTCTTGACTGATGTGCTTTTGCTGCTACAAGAAAAGGATCAGAAATACGTCTTTGCTTCTGTGGTATGTCTCTCTCTTTACACAAAACGCTGCTTCAAAGCTGGCTGTGCAGAAGGCACTGGGAGGAGGGGTAGTGGGGCTGCACCGACGACATGACGGAACAGCCCAGGGGAAGGGGGCTAAGAGAAGCATGTTGCCTGTGGTCCTGGGTCCTCCCCAGGGCCTGAAGTTTGCAGTGAGGCCGGGGAAGGGTTTTCCAAGAACAGGGTCCTGTCTGGTTGGCCTGACTAGGTTTCAAGGGCTCACGCGAATGTCCCCTGCAGTCTCGGCCGCTCCGTGTTTCAGTGGCTCACTCTGCCACTGCACCCAGATCCTCGCAGGCCCGGTGCCCTTGCCAGGAAAGTACCACATTCGTCCCAGGGACATACTGGCTTGTCACTGAGGACAGAAGCTCAGGCAGCCACAGCCCTCTGTGTTGTGACTGTGTTGATCCCACAGCACGCCAGCCTCAGGAAGCCCTTGTCCCAGGAGCCCAGCCTGCTGAGCTCGGAGTCGGGCTGGGATGCCAGTCATCTTTCGTGGCCCAGGTCCACCGGGGACTTGGCTTCCTCCCCTACTGGCCTGGCGACCCCCAGGTCCTTCATTGTCTAACAGCACAGACCGTATGCAGGGGGAGGGTGTCAGGCCCTCCCACCACAGCTGAGGGGCTGGGAGAACTGGTTTGCCTCCAGGTCTGCCTGCCGAGGAAAGCACCTTCTATGTCTGGAGTATGAGGTCATGCACCTTTCCAGGGATTTAAAACGGCCTCTTGAGGGGTTTCCCAGCACCGCAGGAGGGGTTGGGCTACTTTGTCAAACCATCATCTGCCTTGACACCAGCACTCTGTGTGTGTATCTGCACCCTCTCTCGGGGGTGACGCAAGGCCCTGGTCTACTCCGTGTCCGCACGTGGCTGTTCCTCTGTGTGTGTCGGTCCTGGTCTCCTCTGAGAGGACACCAGTCGAACACTTTAAACAGACACATTAAAAGGTCCTGGCGGGGTTGCTCAGTTGGTTACAGGAGTCCTGATACGCTAAGGTTGCAGGTTTGATCCCCGGTCAGGGCACATGCAGGAATCAACCAATGAGTGCATCAATAAGTGGAACAACAAATCAATGTCTCTCTCTCTTCTACTCTTTCTTTCCCCCCACCTTCCTTCTCTCTATAAATCAATAAATTAAAAGATTTAAAAATTAGAAAAGAAACAGACACATTACAGGATACAAGGATGTCACTGCAATAGTGTCTTTTTTCCCTAGATGGTAAAATGTGTTTGCTTTGCCTTGTTTGAAGATTAGTGGGGCACCCTGTGGTAGGGTAAAAGGTGACCCTCCCCACTGTGTTGCACCCATACAGGACTCGAAGCGTCCTGTCATCTTGTTACAAAAGCTCATTGTGAGGGAAGTAGCCAACGAGGAAAAGGCCATGTTTCTGATCAGTGCCTCCCTGCAAGGGCCGGAGATGTACGAGATCCACACCAGCTCCAAGGAGGAGAGGAACGCCTGGATGGCCCAGATCCGCAGGGCTGTGGAGAGGTGAGCGGGCGCCCTCTGCTGGCCGTTTTCCCCTTGGCTTAGTTGCTCCACAGCTTGGCTGTGACCTTGATCTGCCCAGGAGAACGCCAGAAACCACAGGCAGACAGGCCTCTCCTTTGTTTTTCCTCTCCCTCTTTCCACCCTGGCACTTGGTCCACCCTTTATTCAGAGGGGACACACGGCACCGTTCAGCTCCTTACAACAATGGCTCAACCTGTCAGCTGCGAAAAAGGCCCCAATGTCTCTGGCCAGAGGACACGGGGCCAGGCAGGTCTAAATTCTAGATCGGTGGGACACTCCACCTGACACACAGGCTGTCCCCACCCCAACGTTCTCCCCCACCCCACCTGCTACCCCTGTCTGGGGCCAGACCTGTTGGAACAGGTCATAACATCTGTCCTTCCTCCTTGGGCCAGGGAACCCCTCAGGACCTCAGCCCTAGGGCTTTGCATGATGCCTGGTTCCCGGTCCACCCAGCAGACAGCCCACCATTTTCTGCTGCACCATTAACATAAATCTATCACAAAGGGAGACACTTCTCAGCAGACAGTTCTGTAGCTAACCCTTTCAGTGCCCATTTCAGAGGCCAGTCTGCCTGAGGCATTGTCACCCACCCATCCCCACAACCCCGCAGCTGTCCAGATGAGGAGGAGGGGCCCTTCAGTGAGGCTGAAGAGGAGAGGAAGGTGGCCGAGGCCCGCGCCACGAGGCTGAGGGACTTCCAAGGTAAGAGGGAGTCTGTCTGGACCTCTGTGCCCACAGCTGTGTCCCCTGCGTGGTGGAGACATTGCCTTGTCAAGCATTCCTTCAGCAGCAGGCCCCAGGCCCACGGTGACATTTCTGTTCCATCCCGTTGGGCTTGGCCATGGAGCAAATCCCCACATGAGCGACCAGCAGTCTCGCCATGGGTGCCTCGTGGCCCAGTGCTCTGCGGGCACTGCGGCCAGCTGTTCATCGTGTGGTGTGGTGGTGGTCTTTCGGAGGTGTGTGGGAAAGGGAGATGATGGCACTCAGGGTCCCTGCGTCCCTTCCAAGCACAATTGCTTTGCCCCACACAGTGCTCCCTCCCTCAGTCCTCAGGCAGGGAAGAGCTCACCATGAGTGTCCCAGGCCACGTACGGAAGGACTGCACGGGGACCCTCTAACCACATAAGACCCCTACGGCTTCCTACAGCCAGGCAGACCCACACCAGCCCTGGCTTTGCAGCTGGAGACGCGGGCTTTCCCCTCCATGTGCTAATGTTTCAGCTGCTTAACACATTTCGTACCGCATAGAAATCTCTAAGACATACGCCAGGGACCGCACAATATTGGGCAAACTGCACGTTAATTAAATCATCTCGTGATGCGGTCCTTAACAGATGGGGCGCGAAACACGAGAAAACTCGTGAGCGGTATGAAAAGTGTTCATCGAGATGCAGTTCTCACCACATGCAGTTCAGCCATGTAAAGTGTCCCGTGCAGTGGCTTTTGTGACCATCAGCACAGTCGAGTTTAGGCCATTGTGCCGCCCCAGCAAGAAACCCCCTCCCTGACAGCAGCCACGCTGTTCTTTCCTCCCCCAGTCGCGGGCTGCTGCTAGTCAGCTATCTCTATGAACTCAGCTGTTCTAGAGACTTCATGTAAATGGAGTTATGAAACGTTCTTTTGCATCTTGCTTATTTCACTTAGTGTATATTCAAGGTCTGTCCACACGGCAGCAGGTGTCAGAACTCATTTTCTTTTCATGACTGACCAACTGCTCATCCTCATCGTTTGAGCGCGGCACAGTGTGCTCATTCGTTCCCCACCTGGTTTCAGCAGGTTGCTGTGAGGTTGCAGCATGCTCATCACCCGGAACAATTCCTTCCTGTCCCCTCTCACTAAGTGCATTGTTTTAAATTAGGTAACATTTAGCCCTGACACATGTGGCTAAGTTGGTTGGGCCTCAGGCTGCAAAGTGAAAGGTCAGCAGTTCGATCCCCAATCAGGGCACCTGCCTGGGTTGCAGGTCTGGTCCCCAGTCGGGGCTGTGCAAGAGGCAAGCAGATAATGTCTCTCTCTCATGTTGATGTTTCTCTCCATCTTCCTCCTTCCTTTCCCCTCTCTCTAAAAGTAAGAAAAAAAAGTAAAGTCTTTATGAATTAGGTAACGCTTACTCAATAAGTACAAAAAGGTAGTATTTTATTTCTCTTTGTGGGGAGCTGCACATTTAAAGGTATTAATAATATTCAGAAGAAAGGGGAGGAGGTCTCACTGGGCCCTGGAAGCACAACCCTGACGTTGTGCTTGCTGCGTCTCACCGGAACCCGCCATTCCCATCCCCCCCACCCCCCCACCCCCCGCCAAGCCATGCCCCCTGCAGGTGCCTAGTCGCACAGAATGTATCTTCATCCTGCGTTCCCAGCAAGTTCTTAGGGAGTTAGGGACACAAAGGCAGTGTCTTGATCGAGATGGTCTTTGCCACCTTGTATCAAAGGCCGAACTCCCCCTTGACTCTGGGCCATCCAGGACAGGCCTGTCACAACCCAGAGCCGGGCAGGCCGCGCCCTCTCCACGGGGTTCTTCCCCTTGGAAGTCCCAGCCAGGGTAAGCTGGGAGGAGACAGAATAAAACACAATAGAATCACCGAGGAAAAATAACAAAGTCAGCCGTTGATCTGAACGTGAAGTAGATAAATGCACTAACAGTCACCAGTGTGGACATCTAGTTAAGTTGCAGCCACAGCAGCCAAAAAAGTATAAAACAAGGAGATTTGAAAGGAGTTTGACTTAAATGCCTGCAGGCGGACTTTCAAGATTAGGAAACTAAGTCTTCCCAGGCTTGTAGGCTGTCCTGCCATGGCCTCCCCTCTCTCCATTGTGATTGATGTTTATAATTGTGGGATGCAGTCGGGGCCAGGCCCTCACTGCTTCTGAAAGGTTGGATGAAGGGAGTGGCCTGCCCGGGCCGAGGTAGTCAGCAGGGTCCCTGAGGCTAGCTCCACTCTGCGAGGCCCGCCCAGCACCAACTCCTGGGGAACAACCCCAGAGAAGCTGAGCACCACCTCTGCGTGGCTTGCAGAGCGCCTGAGCCTGAAAGACCAGCAGATTGCACAGAGCCTCCGGGAGAAGCAGCACATCTACCTGGAGATGGCTGAGATGAGTGGCCTGGAAGACTGGGCTCCGTCGCGCCGCCTCTTCCGAGGAGGGGACCTGTCAGAGAACCTGCAGGGGGAGCTGATCCTCAAGTCAGCTATGACTGAGAGTAAGTACCTTTGCCCCAGGGTCCTCACCGAGCACCGTCCTGCCTGGGTGGCTCCCTTGAGGGACCCTGGCCTGGGCACAGGGCCCACTGTGGTCATGAGCCACCCCATCTGGAACGTGCTTCTGTCTGGCTGGGCAGCTGTGCATCCACAGCAGCGTTAATGCCCACCAGCGCCTGTCAGACCAGAGGGTTGCCAGACACAGTCCGGTGCGAGCCCCGGGGTGAGGACTCGGACCACTTCTCACACCATTGGCAGTCCCTGCTGTCACGTGCAGCATGCTGGGCCCGGGGTCTGGAGTCGGTGGACACGAGCTCTCCACATTCAAGGGGTTGCTCTTTCTGAGCAGTGGGTCACGTTTGGGTCAGTGGGTCATGGGATGGCGCTGGCCAATAGATAGGTGGCCCGCCCATCTGCACCCTGCCCAGGCCTGCTTCACAGAGCCGTCGGGGCCCACACCAGAACCCCCAGCAGCTCCCATGTGGCTGCTGCACCCCTTGCTGACCAGGACGCCTGTGCTCATCCGCTCTGGAAGGACAGCCCGCACCCCTCTCTAACAGCAAACAAGACGGACACAGCCCCTGACCTTTAGAGTTCAGAGAGCAGGGCAGAGGGTCCCACGTGGGCTGGGCCCCCACTCAGTCACTTCCCAGCCACAGCAATGCTCTCCTTCCTCCCACATCTCCAGTGGCCTTGTCCTTGGCCCCCGTCCTGTGCCTTGGCCTAGAGTGCTCTTCCCACCTGGCCCTACCTGGCGTGGCCAGCCCTGCCCCCGCAGCCCCCAATACTCTGTACGACACATGACACAAGCGGTGGCCACTCTGAGTTTTCTCAGGCACAGGGTCCAGGACAGTGGTCCCCATGCTGCCCCACAGGGAGCCTCTCCTTTAGACACAGGCTGGCCGCTCCTTTTCAGAGCACCTGTGCAGGGAATGGGGCCTAAGGCCCACAGTCCTCTGGTCCTCTTTGACCCTGGTACCCACAGCACGGCTCTGCAGTGACTGGGTCATTCCCGTCTCCTTCCCCAGTTGAAGACATTCAGAGCTTGATCTGCGGGCAGCTGGGCAGCCCCGACAGCCAGGCAGACAGCGGGGGTGCCTCCATGGGCCTGCGCCAGAGGACAGACACCTTCGGAGGCCACAGCTGCACCGGCGGTCCTAGCAAGAGTGAGTGGAGCTTCCTCCCCCAGGGCTGGTGCTGCTGGGGCCTCGGGAAGGTCAGCAGCAGCAGGAGGTTTGGTGTTTTCCCGTGTTTCCTCTGCATGGCATCCTCAGCAAAGCCCAGCATCTGCTGTTTGGCATCTGTCCTGCTGCTTCCTGTCAGCATCTGCAAACATTCTGTGGCCACAGTTCTGGGACCTTGCAAGTGTTGGTCGTGTTTTGACAGCACCCAGATCTGCTCCTGCTGACCTCTGTGCCACAGATGCCAGCCTTTCGGTCCAGGACCCAGAGCAGCGCCACGTCTTCTCCCTGGGCTGGGTGGGGGTTCTGGACCCCAGCGGACCCCCAGGCATCCTCACATACCTGGCTTGGGGTTTCTAGGTGGCAGTTTTAAGAAGAAGGTGTGTAATGATGACTTAAGCCCCCGAGACTGGCACAACGCTGCGACCAGTCTGGCTGTGAAGCTTGGTGACACCCCAGGGACCTCTGAGGAAGCACGGTGGGCGGTACGTTGCTTCCTGGGGACAGTCCTGAGCTCTGTGCAGAGTCGGCCCCGAGGCTTTAACTGCTCCCGAGTGGGAGCAGCCCATGTTCCGGTCGCCTAGTCCCCCATCTTCCAGTGAATAGCTGCATGCCGTTCGTTCTGTGGTGGATGGTGACATCCCTGCTCAGGTGAACGTGCAGCCAGGTGACCCTGTGTGTCTCTTTAGGCCCTGGCCGTGGCAGGCAGCTGGGAAGGGGCAAGCTCCTCTCCTGCAGGTGGGACTCCCCAGGCAGGGACCTGGAGCTTTCTGCATCCTCCCCCCATGAATACTGCCTCCCCTGCAGCCCCGAATGCCCACCCTTGCCAAGTGTCAGAGTGAGGGCGGGGCCCCGGCGGGCCTACAGCAGCCGCCCACCCACCTCCTCATTTTCCGAATGACTGGGCATTGCCTGCCTCCCGTTGAGGCAGTGTCTCGTCAGTAAGGAGTGGGTTTGGCTCACTGCCTTAGCAGCTCCATGCTTTCACGTTGTGTTTCCACAGGCAGAGGCACCGGGCACTGAGTCTGGGCCCCGTGTGCCCACTGCCCTGGAGTTGGAGGTAAGCTCGGGGCTGGTGGATCTCCCCAGGGACTGGTGTGGACACCAGCAGGGCTTTGGGCAGAGAGCCAGCCTCACTTTCCCTCGCACGCACCCTCTCTCTGCAGCTTGTCCAGCGAATCCAGACGCTGTCCCAGCTGCTCCTCAGCCTCCAGGTACAGGGCTTGGGGGGCAGTGATAGGCTGCACTGCCCTTCTCCTGTTTGAAGTTGGGATCTGGGAGAGGATGTGATTCCTCACAGGTCTCCTTCCCCCAGGCTGTCATCGCCCAGCAGGACAGCTACGTGGAGATGCAGAGGGCCACCCTCCAGGAGCGGGAGAAGCAGTTCCGGCTACAGTCCACACGCGGAAACCTGCTGCTGGAGCAGGAGCGGCAGCGCAACTTCGAGAAGCAGCGAGAGGAGCTAGCGGGCGTGCAGAAGCTGCAGAACCAGCTGCGGCTGGAGCAGCAGCGCTGGGAGCGCCAGCGGGAGCACCAGCGGCAGGAGCTGGACCTGGCCTCTGCCCGGCTGCAGGAGCGCGAGAGCGAGGCCACAAGGCTCCAGGAGCAACTGACCCAGGAGCGCGCCGAGCTGGAGCAGCAGCGCCGGGCCTACCAGCACGACCTGGAACGGCTTCGAGAGGCCCAGCGTGCTGTGGAGCGTGACCGCGAGCGGCTGGAGCAGCGGGAGCTGCTGCAGAGGCTCAAGAAGCAGAACACAGTACCTGGGGCGCTGCCACCTGAGCTGCATGCAGAGGTGAGCAGGGCAGGGTGCGGCGTGTGGGTGCCTTGTGAAAGTGTGCGTGTGAGTGTGCTGGTGGAAGAGGGAATGTGTTAGTGTAACTGATAACTATACATGCTGGGGCTGTGAGCATGCTGGGGGTGGGGGGTGTGGAAATAGGCAGTGAATGGCATCTCTGTGGGACCCAGCACAGGGCTCTGGTCCCAGATCACACCCTCCCAGCTGAGAGGCTGGGGGACTGTGGGCTGGGGGTGGGGTAGGGGGCAAGGCTCTGCCCCAGCCCAAATCCTGTGCAGTGAGTAATGCTGAGGAGAGCCACCTCCCTGTCGGCCCCAGGGATGGCTTCCAGGAAGCACACGTACTGGGATGTGTCTTCTGTTGCTCTCTCAGGTCCAGCCCCCAGGCCACCCCACCAGCTTCAATGGGGAAGGGCTGGAAGGGCCTGAGCGCCCTGAGGTGGCTCGCAGGGACAGTGCCCCAGCCGAGAGCCGGCCGGCCAAGAGTGACGTGCCTATCCAGCTGCTCAGTGCTACCAACCAAATCCAGAGGCAGGCGGCAGTGCAGCAGCAGATCCCCACCAAGCTGGCGGCCTCCTCCAAAGGCGGCAAGGACAAGGGCGGCAAGAGCCGGGGCTCCCAGCGCAGTGAGAGCTCAGGTGAGCTCAGGGCTCCGAGTGGGGTGGGTGGGGCGGGCGATCTCTGGGAGGTGGGCAACCTCCAGTGTCTGGCCTGGGAGGTTTGCGACACCAGAACAGCTCCTTGTGGGCAAACAGCAACAGACCCCAGGGCCATCGTGCGGAGATACTGGGAGGAAACCAGAGGGCACAGCTGGCAACATGGCTGAGCTGCCAACACCCCACCAGAAGATTTTTCAACTCAAGAAGCAAAATTGACGTAACAAATCCTAGGTCCTTTGTCCCCCTCAGTCCTCAGAGTGAAACAGGGGCGAGGGAGTCTCCTGTCTACTCAGAAAGAAGGGGCCCAGGCGGCCCTTGTGGATGGGTCACCAGAGGTCGGACGTCCGAGTGCCATGCTCACTCTGGGACAACAACGTGACTGATGCTTATGCCTCCCACTGGCCCCACTTGGTGCCAGTCTGGGTGCCAGAGGCCCTACCCAATGTCCTTGCACCAAAGAGATGCTGGGCCCTTCCTTAGAGCACTCTGTGCAAGTGGTGTTTCCCTGTGAAGCTCTGGGCACCCTTGGGTGCTGGGCAGGGGCCCTCCCTGCAACGCTCCTGCACTGCAGGGCCTGTGTCCAGCATGACCAGGTTGGGAGGCTGGCTCTCTCCAGGGGCTTCCTGAGGTCGGTGGGGGGCTGTACTCTGTGTTGCTGCATTTGGACTTATGACCTCAGTGGGGCCCGTCCCCCAGACAGGTACTGCAGGAAGTGCTCAGGAGTGGGGTGAGCTGTGGGTAGGGGGCTGCTGTGAGCCTGGAGCGAGGCCACACACCCCAGGTTGAGCCCTCTTCCCTCTGTTAGCCTCGTTCGACCTGAAGCAGCAGCTGCTCTTCAGCAAGCGCATGGGCAAGGACGAGAGCGCCTCTCGGGGCCACCGCTCACTGAGTCCCGTCCAGATTGGAAGCCACAGCTCCGCGGCCCACTCAGGTGAGCCCAGCCGCCCAGGCAGTGGGGCGGCCCACAATGCCTGGGACTGCTGACACCCCTCACCCCTTTGTCTTCCAGACCTTTCCTTCCAGGCCCCGAGCCCAGCACCAGCCGACACATCTCCTGAGCGCTTCTCCTTCTCGCCCGTGCCGCCGCCCCTCACACCTGTCAACAAGGAAGACGTCAACAAGGAAGACGTCATCTTCTTCTAGGGGGAGTGTGGCTCGAGATGCAAAGCCCTCCCTGCCCTGTCCCCACCCTGCTGTGCTCTCTGGGGGGTCACCAGCTATCCCTCCTCGCTGCCCATCATACCACCATAGATGCCAGGCCTAGCTGGGGTCGTGCTCAGGGTCAGGGGCCATCTGTCACCTGCAGGCTTTCTGCAGATTAGCAGTGGTGCCTGGGTGACTTTTTGAACCTCTTTTTTATGCATAAAGGAACATGTTTTAATGGAAGGTTGAACCAGAGCTGACCCAAGGAGCTGGTTTACATCCTAGCACCCCGCTGTGGCAGGGAGAGCGCGACCCCAGGGTAGTGACAGACTGGTGGTTCACACGTAGTGGAGCATGACAGGCCAGAGCCTGGTCTGAGGAGGGGTGGGGCAGTGTCAGCTGTGTTCTGGCAGAACTAGAACGGAGATTGTGTGGGTCCATGGGGGACCTCAAGGCCAGGGTGTGGGCAAGACAAGAGCCACACAAAGCCCAGCAGGGACAGAGGGCCACAGGGCAGAGTGGCTAGAAAGGGTGGCTGATAGCACTCAAGGTGAGTTCTTGTAGGGTCAGATGCTCATCTTAATTTGGCGGAGGTTTTTAAAACCTGTCAAACGTGGTGTTTCCCTTAGGCGCCTTGCCCAAGTCAGCATGGTGCTTCCAGCACTCAGGGTGCCAAGCAGAGTGCGCAGCAGGGGCGGCACACACCCAGAATCCCCGCCCCAGGCACAGGGTCTCAGTCCCCTGGACACGGGCTAGTGTTCCCAGGGCCTCTGGGAGGAAGCCCTCAGGGCTGCACCCGTGCCCATACACAGAAGCCGCGGCAACACAGAGCATCAGGCAGGGCTGCCGAGGGGAGGAGACACTGGAGAGATCACACCTGTCCTGGGGACCTCATGTGGATGTGTGGCCGCCTCACAGGCACCTCACATCCAGCACACTGTTGGCCAGCTAACCCCTGGAGGGGGGCCACAGGTGTCGGAACGGTGCCACGTGTCTGCAGGTGGTGATCGGGTCCAGCCGATGTTCCACTTCTGGCCAAAGTCAAGCTTGGATGCTGGTGCAGGAAAAGGGGACTTCACAGACTACTACTGGGCCCAGAGCTGCTCAGGAGTAGCAGCACCGCTGGGTCACAGTGACACGGCCAGTCAGGGACAAGGAACTGAAAGCCGCAGTTAGCAGCAGTCCTGAGCACAGCCCCCACTGGCCCCTTGCTGAACCTCCTCCCATGAACTTGGCCTTGGGGCCAGCAGGTCAGCAAGGAGAAGAGTCCTCCCCACCCTGTGACACTACCAGCGCTCACCTGTGCCATGTCTGTGATCAGTGTTTTGTGTTTGTACTGAGACTAATCAGAGCACTTTAGAAAATCGAACTTCACTTCCTGCCCTTTTGTGAACAGAACATTCCTGGGCCTCAGACACCAGGGCTCCAGTTCCCGGGAGGGTAAGTCCAAAGGATCCCTCTCAAGCATGTGGTGCAAACGGGTGTGTACTGCTTCAACCAAGGGGTGTCCAGTTGTGCCACGCAGCAGGACAGGCCTGGGGCACGTTCTCTCCAGGGAGGCCCAGTTTACCTGTGACAGTCATGGCCAAGCTGGCATTGCACCCTGTGGGGTCTGCATGGCCCCAGGGCTGTTCTCGCTCTCGGCCCCAGCAATTATGACTGTGATTGCAGTGTTTCCTCAAAAGGGATGTCTCAGAGCCGCCTTAGAACTTAAGACCCAATTCTAGCAATAAAAGTGTCTTAAGGTGAGCTGACGGGAGTGGCACTTATTTGGGGTTTGTTGTAGGATCTAGCCGAGCTTCGTGCTGTGTTGGCAGCGGGGCCCCTAGGACCGTCTGCTGCAGTAGGAACTTGGGAGGCCTGGCCACCAGGGCCAGAGCCTTGAGGGAGCCTGAGAGCTGCGGGTGGTGTCACCCCTCAGCTGCCTGTCAGCACCCCTGCCCTGAAGCTGAGATGGAGAATGCAGGGTGGCAGGGACACCTTCCGGGTAAGTGACAGGCCTCAACACTGGCTGGCTGTGCTGAGGGAGAGGTCTGTTAGGCCGCTTGGAGCCTGGGCCCCAGCCTACCCTGCTTCCCACTGAGGAGTTTCCAGACCACCATCTTGTCTGGCCATTCAGAGCTAGAGGCAGAAGCCCCAGGGGAAGCAGCCCGCAATCAAGGTCAGCTTAGGGATGTCACCAAGCCCTCCCATCCTGATGGGGCCCTTCCCGCCTAGGCCTCTCCCCTGCTCCCTGAGCTGAGCTTGCTACACGCACTCCTAGGACCAGTAACCCTACCTCCACCCCAGGGAACTGGCTTGCTTTGCCCCAACCTGAGGCTTAGCACCAGGGTGTGGCCATGCTGCGGGCAGGGTCACCCCCACTGCCCAGCATGTGCCTGGGCCTGGCCAGCCCTGACTGCTCAGAAGCTGCAGCCAGAGCCCTGGGACCTGGCTCTGCCCAGCCCACAGGGCTGGCAACCCGACCTGCCATGTCACATGCCCAGGTCTCAACGTAGCCTCCCCATAGACACGCTGCATGCACAGGCATTACCCCGAGTCTCCAGACAGACAGGCAGGTGCTGCAGCAGACGCCCACCCTAATCTCCCCAGTCCGCCACATGCTGGACACACCAGTGCCGTTTCCACAGCTTAGAAGGCTGACCCAGCCTGGCTCCGTCCCCTAGTCCAGAGGGTGCTTGACCCAAGGGCAGGGTGGGCTTTCTCCTGCACCCCACGTCCCCCGGGCAGTCCTGCACCCCAGCTGCTCTCAGCCACTTAGCCACCCTGTTGGAGAACAGTCTGGCTGACTGCAGTCAGAGGTCTCATCAAGTCTTCCAGGAGCTTAGGGGACAAAAGGTTGCACCCAATTCCCTTCCCTCCTGGGACCAGGGAATGGAGGATCCAAGAACACATCAAGATCAACAGGCAGGCATGGGCTGGCAACCCTCTACTGATGCCACACACAGGTGGCGTCTCACGTCAGACCAGAAACCAGTGCACCCACCCTGTGGTAGACACACCAGCCCACACCACTCAGCCCCATCTGGGAGCCCAGGAAACACTCGGGCTGACCCTGAGTGGATAGAGGCCCTCATCCGAGCCGTAGCTGAGTGGCCACTGCAGGCATCTCAGGACACCCAGGAGGAAAAGGGCACGGTGTGGGCTGGGCCTGGCAGGCTGTGGCACTGACATGGGTAGGGGTGCAGGTGACCACAGGAGTGGCCAGTCCTCGTGGGAGAGGGCCGCTCGGGAGCAGCAGGCTGTGCTGGCCGAGTCTGAGAGGACCCACCAGTTGGAGGCAGCTTGGGAGGTGTGGGTGCCCACCAGCCTCCACACCCAGAGGTGGCCCCTATACACCCTCCCTCAAGTAAGGCACAGGTGCCCCCCAGCAGGGAGAGGAGGCATGGAAGTGAGTGGACCTGTGGACGGACAGGGCCAAAAGCGGGTGAGTTTAGGAGAAAGGGCCCACCGTCCCCAGTACCACGTGTCAGCTTATTTTGGCCCTGGCCCCCTGCTTGTCTTTATTGGAATGCAGGACGCAGGGATGGAAGTGAGGCTCTGCTGAGACCCGCTGTGGCCTTATCCTCTGCTCCAGCCGAGACACACGTCCACAAGAGGCTGGGCCTAGGTGGAAAGCACCAGGCCCCCAGCACCAGAGGGACCTCACCTTTGGCCCACATCCTGCCCAACTGTGGGTGTGCACCCCCGCGCCACTCCCTGTGTTTTCTGGGTAGCATCTCCCCACACCTAGCCTTGACTTCCTCAGTTGCAGACTCAGCCCCCAGCCTGGGTGATTGCTCTGTGGGAAGGGGCCCTCCATTGAGGTTCCAGCTGTGTCCATATGTCCCCGGGGCCATGTCAGGAGGTGGCATTGTCAGCCCAGCCACTGGCCCGGATGGCCTGGTACACACCGAGGAGGGAGGAGATGGTGCCCAGGAGGCCCACCAGCCACGGGGGGAAGCAGCCGGCCCACAGAAAGCCTGGGGGCAGCCAGTGCACGGCGTTGGCCAGGTCGGCCAGGTTGCTCAGGACTGTCAGCAGCTCAGACCGCATCCGGGCCTGCATGGCCCTCCGCTGGCTCCAGGGCAGCTGGCTGTGGGGTCAAAAAGGAGTCTTTCAGGGACAGTGCCCGTGTTCCCTGCAGCAGGCAGGGAAGAAGTGACCACAGACCCTGCCTGTGAGCCAGGAGTCCCTGTCAGCCCCTAGAGGGAGCCCAGGCCTGCTCAGAAAGTCTCAAATCCACACCTCCGTCCTACTGACCACCCTGAAGCAGGAGGTGGGGTGGGAGGTGAGGTGGGGGCAGGGTGTTAGGCAGGTCCCAGGCACAGCTCCTTCCCTACTGGGACAGTGAGCAGTGGCCACGGTCCTCTGCTGGGTGCACGGCCTGCAGCCCTGGCTCTGCCGTCTCCTGCTGACGGGGCCTCAAGCGAGCTGCGTTTTCCCATGTGTAAGAGTCCTGCCATCCACTGGAGGCTACCCGGAGGCCGGCGACCCACCATACCCCAGCCTGGGCCCTGCTCCTGGCGCTGGGAGACCCCCTGGGCCTGGGGGAGGGAAAATCAGCCTTTCTCCTGGATGAAATACCTGGTGAAGGCTGGTATGGGGCTCCTCAGCCGCTGTCTCAGCTTCAGGACTGTCCACAGGGACCTGCAACACCCGAGAGTGAGAGCCCGCCCCGCCAGAGCAGCCCAAGGAGCAGGGTGGGGGCGCAAGGGTTTAGTCCCCATCAGTGGCCCCAGGGGTGGCTCCATGCACACCTCCTGCCATGGCAGCTACAAGCTACCTGTGGCCGTGCTGAGCTCTGCAGTGAGTGGCCTCAGCCAACCTGCCTGGGGTGAGTCTGACACACTTCTGGACTCAAAGGGCTCCTGGGCCCTATAGCTTACCGACCCAGGCTGCTGTGCCTGGCCCCTGCACCCTGCAGCCTAAGCCGGGGGCAGGAGGGTGAGTGGACATGCCTAGTCCTGCCTGTTGGAGGGCTGACCCCAGCCAGACCTCAGGACTGGGAGGGCCAGGGCCTGGTCACATCTCCCCGGCAACCATGAGCCCATCCAGGTGCCATGTCCCCAGAGAGTATGGGACCCGGGCAGCACCTGCAGTGAGAGAAGTGGGTCTGCATCAGAGCCACCTGGGGCACTGGGGCAAAACACAGGGTCTGGGTCCTGGGTCCCCAGACCAGTGGCATTAGGACCTCTGGGCCCCGGACTCCAGGCACCTTCCAGGGAACTCGCTAGCACCAGGGGCCTGGAGGACACCTGGCCTTGAGGAGCATGCTGGCTCCGCACCCCACACCGCAGCCGACAGCACAGAGAACTACATGCTCTGAAGAGGAGCAGGTTGTCAGGCAGGCACAGTACATTTCCAGGTGGTGACACCACCCTGTGTGGCCTGGTGATGGCCAGTATGAGTCATGCTGCATTTGTCCAAACCCACGGGACGTGCGACAGAGCAGCCCCGAACGCAGCCCATGGACTTGCAGTGATGCTGATGTGTCCCTGTGGGCTCACTGATTGCAACAAAGCCCTGCTCTCAGGCTGCGCCAACAGCGCACACTGGGGTGGGGGGCGGGCAGGGGTGCTCTCTCCTCCAGCTCGGTCTTGCTGTGAGCCTACAACGCCTCTAAGATAAAGTCTGTTTTCTAAAATGCACGGGATCAAGGCTGCCCCTGCGACAGGAACGGTGACTCTCCTGGCACCAGAGGTCACAAGGACCCCTGGGAACTGCAGCCTCGGGCATATCAAGCCCAGGCCCCAGTCAGAGTCCCCAAGCACATCGGAAGGACAAGAGACACAGTGACCGTGACCGCCGGGGGAGGTCAAACCCAGAAGCCCTGCCCATGAACCCAGGAGACCAGAGCAAGTAGCACGGTGCCCTCATAGTGTGAGGTCACAGGCTGGAAGGGTCATCAGAGAATAAACAGAGGGGATCTTTGGCTTGTGGGTGATCTGAATTTCCACTTTGGGTCTGTTCGTTTTCCAGACTACCTGCGATGAGCACACGCATACAGTTAGAACATCTGTAATAGGGAAAGCAAGGACTACTGAATGTCAGTGTCTAGCCCAGGCACAAGGAACAGCAGTTGTGGGCACCGCCCTCCTCCACCCCACCCCCAAGGTCAGGGGTCACCCACCTCCCTTCAGAGACCCACAGGGACTTCGCTGCATGAAACTCTGCCATGGAGGCCCTTCGCCCCTGTGCTTTCCGGGGCAGGGGACTCTGAACCAACTCGCTCAGCAAACTGGCAGAGAGGAAAGTGTTTGGGAGGAAACCATCAGTTTGAAGTTCTAGAAACGTTACAGTTTTTGGAAGCATACAGCCAGCCAACAAACTCCCAGATGCTTTATCTGGGGGTGTTTGCCGACAACAATGCAAGCAGGACTCAGAGGCCCGGGTGGTGGTGGCCATGCCAGCCGTTTCTGTGCGGCTGCCAAGGTACTGCTTCCTCCTGGGCCCAGCGGGCACACTCACAGCCCCCAGGGTGCCCACATCCTACTCCCCAGGCCCCATGAGTGTGTTCCCTTATGTGGCAAAAAGGACTCTGCAGATGAGACTGAGCTAAGGGTCTTGAGACAGGAGATGACCTGGGTGGGCCCAGTGTCATCACAAGGGTCCTCATGGGAGAGGGGCAGGAGGACCAGGGTCAGAGGAGGAGACGCAACAGAAGCAGAGGCTGGAGTGCTGTGCTTCAAAGACAGGACAGGGCCCCGAGCTCAGAGGCCTGGGAAGGACCCCAGGAGCTGGAAACGGCGACACACTCTCTCCCCTGGAGCCTCCGGAAGGGCCACAGCCCTGCCTGCACCTTGGCAGCCCAGTGCAGCGTGTCTGGACTTCGACCTCCAGACTGTGAGATAATCAGTCTATGTCATTTAAAGCAAACTGGGTGGTGACGTGATAGGGCCACAGAGGAGGAAAAACAGGGACGGCGAAGACCCACCCAACTGCAGCCTGTCTGCCCACAGGACCAGAGACCACAGCGCTCCCTCCCCTCCTGCGGAGGGCAGCCACAGGGCTCACCTGGCAATCCCCAGCAGCAGGGAGAGGCCCCAGAAGGCCGTGCTCAGCACCCACCACCGGGCAGAGTCCACGGGAAGGATCTTGGTGTCAGCAGCCCACGCAATGTGCTCACAGGGGTAGTACAGCTGGTCAGCCAGGTTGCCCAGGACAGACAAACAGCGAACCAAGACGTCTTCCTCCTACAGGACCAGGAAAGACAGGGTAATGGGCCTGGAGGCAGACCCACCCACTGCCCACATTAGGGACCCAGGCAATGCCAAAAAAACAACCAAACCAAAAAAAAACAAAAAACAAAAAAAAACCTTACATTTGTTTTAAGTTCCCAGATGATTCATGCACACCATGACTTGGGACGCCCTGCCTCAGAGCCTTCCCGACCTGCCACAGGCTTCCAGGTCCCACCCAGGGGTCTCCAGGCCAGGCCCTCTGGTGCAGGACTGAGGAGGCAGGGCAGGCCACCTGCAGAGCAGCCCAACTGGGCAGAGCTGAGCAGGGCGGAAACACCAGCTGCATGGATCACCTCCCCCAAACCAGAAGCAGGGTGGTCACCACCCTGGCAAGCAGGCAAACTGAGATGCTGAGGGTAAGTGCTACCTGCCCCATAGAACAGCAGAACCCCCACCTACCAACCCTAAATTCTGAACCACACCCCCTGCACCCAGCCAGGCAGGCCCAGTGGAGGCTGCAGAAACCTGACCCCTAGAGCTGCATTCCCCACCCACCCTCTCATGGCCACGCCTCTCCAGACCTTCAATCAGGTGCAGCCTCAGGGTTGTTCGGGGAGAAGATGCTCCAGGGCAGGGAGAACAAGACCCAGAAACACAGGACCAACAAAAGGCTCTCTTGTTCTGGTCAAGGGATATATGAAGGCCCCAATCCCTTGCCTGGGATTCAGGGGCGTCTTCAAAGAGGAGACGTTTGGGGTGGGGGCCCTGCAAGGGTGCACGAAAAAGGATACCCTGACCAAGTAAGGGGATAGGAGGTGGGTGTCAAAATGGTAGGAAGGTTCAGGGAAACACTCAGATTTTGGATGATCAGGCCATGGGTGCTGGGGTGAAACAGGCACCTGAGCATCCAGTGGCTCAGAGAGGGGACCCCTGGGAGGGCAGGGGGAAATGTCCCCTGGTGGGACAAATTTGCCCCCCTAAAAGGAGCACAGATCTATTGGCACTCCTGTGGAGTGAGGCAGTACTGCTTCACCAGCAAATACAAACAGCTCACACGTCCATCAGTCCAGCGGTAGGGGGACAGGGCGGGGGTGGGGGCGGGGGAGCGGCTGGTGGAACCGATCACTGCCCAGCCACACAGCAGTGCTAGGTGCCTGGCCATTGAGAGGGGAGGGACTATTTTGGACTGACATGGACTGTCTCCAAACTATACTGTTGAGTGAAAAAAGCCAAGTGGCCACAGAGTGTCAGTGGCACAACTATTTACATTAAAAAAAGTGTATTTGTGTGAGGGTACAGGATTGCTCAGGAAGGAAACGCAGGAAGCTGACGACAGTGGCTGCCTCTGAGGAGGAAAACTGCGGGTTGGGGGATCAGGAAAAAGAGAACTTTTTAATAATATAGTCTTTAGGAATGTGTAAACGTATTAGCTTTTTTAAAAAAATTAAGTTAGCCCGGCTGGTGTAATTCAGTGGATTGGGTGCGGGCTGGGAACCAGAGGGTCCCAGTTCGATTCCCAGTCGGGGCACATGCCTGGGTTGCGGGCCAGGTCCCCAGTGGGGGCCATGTGAGAGGCAACCATCCATTGCTCTTTCTCCCTCCCTTCTCCTCTCTCTGAAAATGAATAAATAAAATCTTTAAAAAATAAATAAATAAAAAAGAATAAAAAAATTAAGTTAAAATAAGAACATCTTACTGCAAAAAAGAAAGTAAAATTGAAATACACCCTGGCTGGTGTGGCTCAGTGGATTGAGTGCTGGCCTGCAGACCAAAAGTTCGCAGGTTCAATTCCCAGTCAGGACACACGCCTGGGTTGTGGCTGGGTCCCCAGTAGGGGACACTTGAGAGGCAACCAGGAAACAGATCAATGTTTCTCTTGCACATGGATGTTTCTCTCCCTTT
This sequence comes from Micronycteris hirsuta, assembly GCA_004026765.1. Taxonomy (NCBI): domain Eukaryota; kingdom Metazoa; phylum Chordata; class Mammalia; order Chiroptera; family Phyllostomidae; genus Micronycteris; species Micronycteris hirsuta. Next base: position 38,016 of record PVJI01001722.1, read on the forward strand.
CTTCCTCTCTCCCTTCCCTTCTCTCTAAAAATAAATAATGTTTTTTAAAAAAGAAACAAGAAACTGCCTGCGCCGTTGCTGGAGGACAAGCCCCTCCAGCCCTGCGCCCCGTTACCTCGGCCCCCAGGCCGTACTCCTTGGTATACACAAACATGGCCAGGTCATCGAAGAGCCGAAGGACGGTCCTACAGTGGCTGAGCTGGGAGGACAGCACCAGCAGGCGCGTCCCCACTTCTGACCTGGCTGGACAGTGTCCAACCAGGACCCCACCAACCAGCTGGCAGCAGTACCCCAGGGTCCGGATCTGTGGGAAAGCAGACACCGTCGGTGTGGCCGGTCTCCCAAACTAGCCCTGACCACCCACCTAGGCGTGGGCTCATGGGGCGAGCAGGCGGAAGAGTCTAAATCAACAAAATTTTAATAAAAGCTTTAAGTTTAAAGAGAAACATGTAGGACAAATGGGAAAATATGACATCATTGTCCAGAAGGCACTGTGGACACTAATGAAGTGCTGGCACTTGTCACTGAGGGCACAGCCTCTGGAGACAGATGTGATGGAAACCCCATTTCCCACCTCCTGCGTCCTCCTTTTCCCGACTGGCAAGAGGACCAGACGGAATTGCATATTTGCATCTACCTGGCTGGGCCAACACCCACGGCTGGGCTGGGAAGTGGGGACATGATCCAACTTCAGCCCAGTGGACAAAGGACCATTTGCTTAAGTAATTTTAGTGAGAAGGAACCCGCTCAGTGGGTGATTTCAGTATTGTGAACTGGGTCAGCTTCACTACCCTTCGATCTTAATTTCCTCTCCTTTTCAGAAACTGCTTTTTCCTGGGTCTTTTTTTTTTTTTTTTTTTTCCATACTGTTTTTACTTGTAATTCTTGTTCCACCCCTTTGGAACAGCAAAACACTGCAATTTAAATGTCCCACTTGGCAACTTGGCGGGGGTGGGGTGTTAAAACCAGAAGCCTAGGTTGGAACCCAGCCAGCGTACAAACCCTGACGCAAACTAAATGCCTGTGTTAGAGACTGGTTAGGGTGAGCTGAGAGTCCATCTTGTATGGAACCACCTGAATCCCCAGCCAGAGGGGATGTGGTCAGAAGGTAAACATCCGACCATACGGGGAAGCCCTGCAAAACCCTAAATCCCGGTGAGACTGTTCAGGATAACCCAGGGACCAGCCACAGTGACCTAATCAGACCCTGAGTGGCCACACCTGGGGATCCGGTCGGCATGTAAATGTCCTGCCAGGCTGAGTTGTTGGGCACAACATAAATGCCCAACTACAGGGGATCTGGTTACAACCTAAACGTCCGGCTGTAAGGTGTGGCCCGCAACATCCTAAATCCTCATGAGACTGTTTGGGACAACCCAGTGCCCTATTTCAGGAGTCTGGTCGGATCCCAAAAGTCCAAACGTGAGGGCCTGGTTAGTACCACTGTGAATGCTGGACGGCACAACCTAAATGTCCACCGCTAGGGGACCGGGCTGGAGCCAGTTTGGCCCGGGCCTCTGCCACGGGGGATACTAGGCGACCCCGCCCCCTCTCCGGCCTTGGTTTCCCGGTCTCTGAGCTTTGCCCCTATTCCGGGACCTCAGGTGGCACTCAGCCCCAGCCTCACCACGCGGTCCCGGCCTCTGTACGACTCCAGCGCCGCGGCCAGACAGTTCAGCCCAGCCATGGCAACTTCGCTGTGACGTCACCGCGCTGCGCGGGGGGCGGGGCTGGCGCGAAGCCACGCCCCTGGGACGTTCTGCGCAGGGCGGCGGTTACCCTTTATCCACCTCAGCGCTTTCTTTGTCTGGTGCAGCTGCGACGCGCGCTCCCGCGGCCCTGTGCACCCGGGACAGCCCTGGGAGCTGGCTTCCTTCTGCCCCTCGCCCGCGGGAGCGCGCCCCTGACGGCGCCACCGCAGATTCTCTTTTCAGTAAACCAACCCACAAGGCTAACCAACCCCTAACTACCCACCAAAAAAAAAAAAAAAAAAAAATATATATATATATATATATTCCAAGCAAAATCACCAACCTGTTAGTTCAGATTCAAGGAGAGAGGTTTTTGTTTGTTTTTAATTTATGTTTATTGATTTTAGAGAGGGGAAGGTGGAGAGAGAAACATCGACTTGTTCCACCGACTTACACACTCTTTGGTTGCTTCTCATATGTGCCCAGATCAGAGATTGAACCCACAACCTTGGCATATGGGGAGGACGCTGGAACCAACTGAGTACTTCACTAGGGCAGAGACAGATTTTTTAATTTCTGTTTCACCCTTTCTGCATTTTCTGTTTCTGTATAGTGAGCATACGTGGCTGTCGCCTTCCGCACAATATCCCAAGAGACTCTTTAACCCCCACTTCCAACTGCAGCCCTCCTTGATTAGGACTAGGGTGCAGGGGTTTGTGTACCTCCACCCTGCAACTGGGTACACTGTTCCTGACTAGAAAAAAACCTAAGATGAGCTCTTGGCTTGGCGACGGAAGAGGAGCTCAGGCTGCAGAGCCTGCATGAGCAGCTGGGTCCCTTTTCTGGAGCCTGGACTGTCCCTGGCCACCTTGGAACAGCCTACTGTGTGCCAGACCCTGCTCTAGGCACCAAAAGCACAGCAGTGAACCTCGCAGGCAATGCCCAGCCCTCCCAGCATCCTCCACTGTCTAGTTAGAGCTGAGTTTGACCTTTGAGAAAGAGACGAGCTGGTTGGGTGTTCGCAGCTGGCCTTGCTGTGACTAAGAGCTGGCCTGGTAGTCACAGAGAGGCTCTGGGGTTCTCCCACCAGACAGAAATGATTTCACAGAATGCCGCCGTTGGACAAGGCCACTCAGTGATCGGGGTGGAACAAGACACAACAAGCCTACTCGTAGTCTGAACACAGGCAGAATGTGAGCACTGTCCAAAACACAGCAGCAACCGGACATTCGCTCTTCCTGGCTGATCCAAGTCCCTACTGCTCCTTCACCCCCACGGCTTCAGTCCCACTTCATTCCTTGGATTGTGGAATGAAAAATGAGATCTTCAGTAAAAGAGTTACTTCTCTCCCTTGCTTCCTGCAGCACCCAGGATGCAACTCAAGGGTCCTACCTCCCCCGGCAGGCAGCAGGACTAGGCCGAACCGCATCCTGTCTTTGCATCCGCCTGGCTGGGCCAAAGCCTTCAGTGGGCACAGCGCTGGGGAGCAGGTGGTGGGACCATGGCTCAATGGACAAAACAACCATTTGCTTACTTTCAGGGAAACGGGGTCCACTCATAAGTAACTCCTGGCAGCCTCATACTCAGCACAGTGTGACAGACAGCAACACTGTGTCAGGGCCATTGAACTTGTTCAGAGCCTGGGTCTAGTTCCCAGAATAGAAGAAATGGTGACCACGTGATGCCACAGAGGCGTCAGCTGGACTGGCAATCACAATGCAGTGTAAATCCGTCAGATCATTAGGTTGTAAACTGTAAACTTCCATCTCGTATGTCAATTAAAAACAAGAAAGAACCCATGCAGCAGGTGATCGGGGGATCGTGAGTGGGGACAGGTCGACTATGTTTCTATCTTCATTGCATGTTTGTCTTCTTTCCTTTAAAAAAAAAATTTATCGTGGTAAAACATACATGCAACATACAAAATACACAGTTACCATCTTCATCATCTTGAAGTGGCAGCAGAGCGTTCATGCTGTCATTCCATCATCCCACCATTCACCTCCAGAATCTTCCTGTCACCTAGGACAAGCCCGAGTCTGACGAGTCCCTTTCCACCCCCGAGAAGCCTACAATTCTTCGTGGAGCGTGTGCTTCCCGGCTGCAGTGAGCAACGAGCCTGGATGTGTTCCTCCACAGGCGTGTTCCTGATGGGGCTGGAGGTCTGAGCATGGGCGTCATTGAGGGCACATCAAAAGTCTGTCAGCCCTGGGGCAGCAGGGGGTCATGCAGTGACTCCAAGAGACTGCCCATCTTGCGTGGGGACATTTGGGAGCTGACGAGGAGGGAAACCCGGGAGCATGGTGACAACAGATACCACCAGTCCATGGCATCAGACCCTCACTGCCACTTTCCAAAGCCATCACCACTCCCAGCCCCGTTTCCCTGATGACAAAATGGAGGCTTCAAGAAGCCACTTGGTAGGTTCCCTGAGACCCCAAGAGACAGGACCTTCTGGCCTTGCTTCCCACTTTTCTCCCAGCTGCCCCTAGAATTCCTGGGGGACCATTGTGACAGGATTGTCTGAGGAAGCTTTTTGAGTCACAATGGACAGGGCTGGCCTGCTCCCAGATGCAGCCTTGGAAGGAGCATGTCAGCACCTTCAGGGAGACTGGGGACAGGGGGAGTCTTGAGGGTCAGCACTGTGCCTGCCGAGGGCACTTTCGCAGACTCCTTAGCTCCCATGCCTCGGTTCGAGGTACGTACCCTACCTTCTTGATCCCTGATGAGGAAACCGAAGGTCACAGGAGCCCAAGGTGACCTGGCTAGTAATGTCAATGGTCAGATTCGTCCCTAAGCCACTTGACACCTTCTCAACTTCAACTATTTTAGGTGGCAAAATGGTGATTTTTTTAAAAGATTTTCTTTATTTTTAGAGAGAGGGGAAGGGAGGGAGAAAGAGAGGGAGAGAAACATCAATGTGTGGTTGCCTCTCACTCATCCCATCCTGGGGACCTGGCCCAACACCCAGGCATGTGTCCTGACTGGGAATCAAACCAGTGACCCTTTGGTTCACAGTCTGGCACTCAGTGCACTGAGCCACACCGGCCAGGGCAAAATGATGCTTTTTTAAAAGAGCAACAAACTTAGACATGGAAAAACTGTGGTTTTGTTAAAACCCTTAATGCATGTTTTCTAAAGAGTTCAACAAGAGCAAATATCTGTGAAAGGGCTTCCTGCAGGAAGTGAGCCTGAGCTGGGGGTGTGGCTGCGCCGGGGGGCCTGGTGTCCAAGGACTCAGGCGGACAGAGGGGAGACGGCTCTGCTCTAAGGAAGGCAAGAACGTCCCAGTCGTCTAAACAGGCCTCCGGGAGACTGGAGCTGAAGGTCAGAGACGCCAGTGGAGGTATGTAAACCTCTGACAGTCTGGGGACAGGAGGGGGTGCGGGGGAACAGCGCCAGGACAGCTTCAGAGGGCAGGAGCACCAGCGAGGGGGGTGTGGCCGAGAGGAGACACAGCCAGAGGGGGACGGAAGTGGGCTCCCAGATGTGGCAGGGGAGCCCGGCCTTAACGGCTGGCTGCGGGTGAGGAGATCAGACCCACCGAGGAAGGCCGGGGTAGCTCAGCGGCTCTCCCCACTGCCCGCTCTGTGCCGGCCTCACGGGCTGCGGCTTCACTCTGTCCCAGGGATGCTGTTCTCCACCCTCGCCAGGTCTTTGCTCAGCCCTCATCTCAGCGACGCCTTCCTTTTTAAAACTGCAACACTCCCACCTTGAACCCCACCCTCCTACCCCAGGGGGCTTTGGTTCCCACAGCACTTGTCACATTCTATTTACGCTGTGACTGATGTTTTTATATTATATAATATTAATTTACTTACCATAATTATATAAATATATGATATATAATAATGTTAAAATGTATTATATTATATACCATTTTAATATTATACTATAGTATAGTATATAATGTATATTATAGTATATTATATTATTATAGTCTGTCACCTCCCTGCCCCATTATCAGCTCCACAAGGTCTTGGCTCTTGGTCTGCTTGTTAATTTTCCAAGGACCTACTCCACGCTAGGCATGCACTAAAACTGGCAAAGAAATGATTATTCATGTCTTACTTTCTCTGGGGGCAGCACAAGGGCTGCGCCTGTTTCTCACCCCGTCCTCAACGCCGCCTGGCACACAAGGAGTGAAAGCACCGTCCTGGCAGGCACTTGCTCAGTCCCGCGTCTCCGACTCCTCGCAGGTGGCCGCGTCCCCCGATGGCCGCGGGCGTCTGGCTGCCGAGCCTGAAGGCCCAGATGGACTTCCTTAAGGCCTCACACTTCGCTCTGGGGCCGGACCCGCAGCTGCACGTGGGCGCCACAGACTCCACGACGCACCGGGACTTTCCGGCACACACGGACGTCCCCCGCGCACAGCCGTGTCCCCCGCCACCCCGAGCAACCCTCTTCCAGCAAGACGCGCGCTGGGCCGGGGAGGAGTTTGTGTCCGAGGCGCACTGTGCCTTTGTGTCGCCGCCCACGCCGTCGAGGGGGCGCGAGCGGGCGCAGTGGGCGGGCTCGCTCACCACGCAGGCCAGCCACCTGCACCCGCAAGAGGACGCGCGCGGGCGCGCCCTTCTCTCCACCGCTGGCGCCGACTACGGTTGGCCAGAGCTGCAAGGGCGCGACAGTGAGCAGGGCCCAGGCGCGCGCCTCATCTTCCACCGCGATTCGATGCCATCCGGTGACCGGGACAAGCTGCGCATTCCGACTACGACTTACCAAGCGCTCTTCCCTCCCTACGACGCGTGCCCGCAGCCCCGCGCGTCCTGCGGGCACCTCGGTGAGCGCTCCCCTGGCGCCCTGCGTTATTTGCTCAACCCAGAGGTTCTCAAAGTGGTCGGGGACTCTGCGCCCTCGCCCAGGAGACATTTGGCAACGCCTGGAAATCATTTTGGTTGTCATAACTGGGAGAGCGGTGCTAATGGCGGGAAGTGAATAGAGGCCTGGGTTGCTGCTAAACGTACTACCACGGGCATAGGACAAGCCACCCTCAATCATTATCCAGCACCAAAGTCAATGGTGCGAGTCAAAGAAACCCTGGAACCTCCTGGAGCCTCACTTTTTGCATCCACAGAATGGGTACAACTCCTGGATCCTTTCTGGGGCTGTGTAGTGGGCACAAGATGTGAATGTTGGTTTGGGGTCAGACAAATCTGCCAAGTGCCCCACCCCCATCCCAGCCCTGCTGACTTAGTACTTGAGTAACTGAGCAGTTGACGTCTCACGTGGGAAAGGAGTGCGGTAACAGGGCCCCACTTCCTGGAAACGGGGAAGCAGAGAGCCGGGGTGCACGATGCATCTGGCATGGAGTGAGTGCTCAACGAAGAGTGGACGTCATTTGTGATTTTCCAGTTCTGTGACTCCAGGGGAACTGCTGGTCAGCATCACCAAGTCAGAGTCTTCAGGCCTGGGTCCAGAGACTGACTGATGGTCAGCCCTCGATCTGACTCAGTTCTGGTTCTGAATTGCTGAGATTTGTAAACTCTCTGAGCCTCAGGGAGGCTGTAAAGTGGAGGACAGGGATGATACCCACCCCAAAGATGAGGTGCAAAGTGCTTAACATAGCTACCTGGCTCAGTACTTGGTAGTTATTCTTGTTATTGGTATTATTATTTTTGCCAGATAGCCCCCGGGCTAGGCCGGTCAGGGCTGCCCATGTCCCCTTCCCAGAGGAGGAATCTGAATTGCAGTGGGCCTGAGGCCACAGGGAATTAATCCCATTTTCTCTCTCCTTGCCCATCCTCAGGGGGCCCCACCCCCCTCAAGTGGGACCACAGGAGATGGGATGACAAGACCTCCTATCAGAGTCAGTTCCAGGCCCGGATGGGCCCACCTGCCTTGATGTGTAAGAGGGTAAATCAAGGCTGCTGGTGCTGCTGGGGAGGGCAGTCGTGGGGCTGGGTGGCCTTGATCTTCCCATCCCTGTCTACTCACAGGGCTCCTCCATTGTGGCACTGGGAGACTTCAAGACTGGGCCCATGTGTTCAGAGCAGAAACAAGCCTACAGGCCCCAGAGTCTGCCCCCAGACAGGTATGAAAGGACCATGACCACCTACCACCAAGACAGGGCAAAGGGCTCTCAGCAGCATGTGCAGTGTGCCACCTAAGGCCAAGGCAGTACTGTGCCTTTGAAGCCTCCATCACCCTCCAGCAAGGCCCACTGTCGCTCGAGATCTCCCTGCATCAGCACCACACGCTTGGCCACTGGGGAGCCTGCCCTCGTCCCTGTTCCTGGGAGTCCCGAGGGCCCAGACTGGATGACCCCCCCACACATGCAGGTATGACAAGGCCCGGGCATCAGCCCACATCCACTATGCGAATATTGGCCCTGAAGACGGCCGCTTCCATGACAGGACTGCCAAGGCAGAGCACGCCTGTGCCCGGGAACCAGGTGAGAGCCTGCCAGATGTCCTGGCCCTTGCTGCCACAGCAGCCGCCTAGAGCTGCTCAGTGCCTCCTCCGCCCCTGGCGGAGCCTTTTGTTCTTCACCATGACCGCACTCCGAAGTCACACATCCTGGAAGGAAACTGGTGCCCGGGCCCAGGCAGCCTCACCACCTCCATGCGCTTCTTCTACGGTCAGGTCAGTGGGAAGTGGGGGCGGAGGCAGGGCTCATCAGGGAAAAGGACTTCCCAGGTAGAGCGAATAGAACATGCGAAGGTCCTGAGGCAGAAGGAAGCTTGACATGTGTGCGGTGATCTCCTGGAGGGTAAGGTAAGTCCCTTAAGGACTCTGAGCCTCAGTGACCCTGTCTTTAAATGAGAGCATACCAACTCTAAGTGCCATCAAATAGGGCCCAGAGAAGGTGTGACCTGTCCAAAGTCACACAGCGCCCAAGCTCTTCCCTCCAACCGCGCCTTGGGACAACTCGGACACAGGCGCTTCCTAAATGCCACGTGATCCTATAGCCGCCGCCGGTCACCAGACCACATAGCCTCCACGTGCCTCACGAGAAATCGCAGAGTCACGTGACCCTGGGGGAGCCGAAGCTACTCAAACAGTTCTTCCAGACCTCCACGGGCACGAACTATTTCCCCTCTGCCACACAACCACCGCAGAAAGCGCGGAACCTCCACTTGCTGCGGAGCAACCTGCCAGAGGGCACAGGTGGTGAGCGCGGCCCCGCCCACCCAGAGGGTCCCGCCCCGACCCCGCCCTCGCCAAGCTCTGGCCCCGCCCACTTTCCAGAGTCTGGCTGCACCTCCTGTAGGGATACGTCCCACCCCATCCACCAAGAACCCAACTCTTCCAGTAGACAACCCCGCCCCCTCGTGGTCGTGGTCCCCGCCCCTTGGATTCCCCACGGTGCCGACCCCAGTGCGACCACAACCCCGCGCCTTTCCTCGGTCGCACTCTGCCTCGGTTCCCTGACTCTCGAGTCTACCCAGCCTGGCCCCACCCCCACGACGGGTGTAAATTTGCCCCCACCTCCCTTCTTCTGGCTTCCCAATCCAACTCCAGCACCCGCCCATGCTTCGCCCTGACCCCGACCCCATTCTTAATCCTCTGCGTCCTTGCCCTCTGGGGTCTGCCTCTCCTTTCTCAACCTCTCAGTTCAGCCACCACACGTCCAAATCTCCAGAGGCAGATTTTTTAACCATGAACCAGAAGATGCTGAAACCACACAGAACAGCTCCGGCCTCCGTGACTGAGGAGACGCTACAGCAGGTGAGGGTGGGGTGGGTCACTTACCTCCCCGACCAGGAAACCCCCAAATCAGTGTAGAGTTATCTCTGGATGCTTCTACCGTCATTCAAAACTCAGAATTAGTGCAAGTCTGCACAGGGTCACTCTAGAGTCAACCCAAGCTCAGCCTTAATATCATCCCAGCCTCAAGGCTCATCAACATTCCAAGCTCATCAACAGGGTCATGCCAGGATCAGCTCAGGGGCACCTTTGTATTACCAGCACGTTTATACCACCAGCCGAGAGTTGGCTCAGGTCTCCTGGAGTCACCCCAGCCCTTGGGGTCGGTCATTCCAGCCCCTCCTCTGGTTTCTCATCCAGCTCCTGGATCAGCCCAAACTGCTGCCCCTTTTGCCTACCTTCCCACTGAGCTTTGATGCTCCTAGGGCAGTGCAGGGACTAGAGGGTGGCCTGGTGGGTCAGCCACCCTCCAGGCTGCCTTGCCAGGCTACCCCCCTGACTCCACAGTGCAAGTATAGCCATGTGGAGCCACCACTGGGCAGACAGCGCTTCTTCTCAACCCAATATGAGGATGAGTTCGCCTTTAAGTACCAAGGCCCAGCAGTGCTGAGGTCGGGCAGCTTCCAGGAGAGCCACGTGCCCCTGGGCTCCCCGCACCAGTGGGGCTGCGGGGGTGGGAAGGTGAGCCCTCAAGACCCCCAGGTCCCTACCTACCCGTGCCCTAGCCAGCAATAAACACCATCTTGGCAACATCCCACCCCTCTCCATCAGTCAGCCTTGAAAAAGGATGCTTGGATGAGTGGGGACTGTACAGGAGAGAAGGACTCCGTCCGAGACTCTGGAGGCTGCCCACCCTGGGCAGGGAGGTCACTCAAACTCATGCAAAGACTTGGCAGCCAGAGCCGGTGTCAGATGTCCAGGTGCCATGACAGTTTCTGAATGACATGGAGAGGCAGTGTGGTGAGACTCCGAGGGTACAGGCTTCTGGGGCGAAGTGCACGGAGTCTGAACCCTGAGTCCTCCACATCCCAGACAGCAGCCTTGGGCAAGTCACCAAGTCCTCTAGCCTCTGTTTGCTCACCTGTACAATGGAGACAAACAGCAGCTCTCTCACCGCCTGTTATACATGAGAAATGGACACATGTCACCGCGTGGCTGGGGGTCAAGCAGAGGAAGAGCTCACCTCCTGCAGATGGTCAGGAGGGAAGAGGAAGATGAAGGTGTGAGGAGAGTGCCGTCCTTAAGGGACTGGGTGGGCCCTGGCTGGTGTGCTCAGTGGGTTGGACATCATCCCGCAAAGCCAAAGGTCACTGGTTCGATTCCCGGTCAGGGCACATGCCTGGGTTGTGGGCCTGGTCCCCAGTCGGGGCACGTGCGAAAGGCAATGGATTGATATTTCTCTCACACATCGAGGTTTCTCTACCTTCCCCTCTCTCTGAAATAAATACAATCTCTTATGTTTTTAAAGATTTTATTATTTATTTTTAGAGAGGGGAGGGGAAGGAGAAATAGTTGGAGAGAGAGATCCATGTGTGGTTGCTTCTCGCGTGCCCCTCACCAGGGACCCAGCCCACAACCTAGACATGTGCCCTGACCAGGAATCGAACTGGCGACCCTGCAGTTCACAGGCCAGCACTCAGTCCACTGAGCCACACCAGCCAGAGCAAAATCTTCAAAAAAGGAGAGAGAGACTGGGTGGGCTCACAGGGAGCATGAAGGGGTCAAGGTTCTGAGAATGGTCCAGCAGTCGCCTCTGTTGTGGGCAGAGGCTGGGAGATGAGGGGCATGCTGACTGGCCGGGCGACGGGGCCCCCATGTCAGAACTGACAAAATCCACCAGGACATGATGAGGCTCAAGCGGACGGGTGTCCCGCCAGCAACAATATGAAAAAGGTGGAAAAGCGGAGGATGGGGTGGGACCCTGAAGCCTGTGGGTGACCCAGTTAGCAAGCACAGAAAGGACCAGTACCTTGGATAGCACCTGACCTTGAAGGTCTGGGGTGTGGTGAGAACAGGAAGCAAGTTCCATGTAGGACAAGATGGGGCTTGGTGGCCATACCCAGGGCCTGCCTCTGTAGGCTGTTGAGAATCAGTTTCAAAAAATGAATATGACTCCCTGACTCGGTCAGATCTTCCAAAGGCGGAGGCTCCCAACCCCATGGGCCACTAAAAGCCAACCCCAAACCCGGCCAGGAGCCGTTTCCCCATGGGCGGCAAGCAATTCCGTGAGGCTAGCCTGTCATTTCCACAGAAAGGACAAGAGTTCAGCTTTTAGTCTGATGGGAACAAGAGGGCCTTTCTGGCCGCGCTCCTGTGTCCAGGCTGACCACGAGAGGGCTGCCAGCTGCAGAGCGCCTCTTCTCTCGCCTCCACTAGAGCACTCCACGACCCTCTTCTGACTGACTGCATGGTAACCCAGGGCTCCGCAATCTCAGCACCCTCTTGACGCTTCGGTTGAGATCGTTCTTTGTTGTTGGAGGCCGGGTTGTGCTTTGCAGGATGTTTCACATCACCCCTGACCTTCAACCATTACACACCATTAACACCCTTCCTCTCCCCCACCCACCTGTGACAACCAAAAAAATCTCCAGACATTTGCTGCATGTGCCCGGGGAGTGGGGGAACCACTGCAACAAAACCATCCTACGAGGATTCCCAGGACAAAACCGGGTGCTCCTGATGAAGCTGGTCTGCTTATTTGACCATATTACTCAATCCATAGTCATTTTTGTTGCAAGTGACAGAAACCCAACTTTTGCTCAAGAGAGATTTTACTGACTTAGAACACACAATGTCTGCAATTAGGTCTAACATCAGGCATGCTGGTTCGGGGCTGTTCCTCACAATCTCACAATCCTCCAAACGGTGGCAAAGAAAAAGAGGCTGGCACCCCAAATCCTTAGGATTAAAGCCCCAAAGGAAAGAGGGGCCTCTCACTACACCGACTGTTATTGGAATTTAAGGGACACTCCGGTCTGTTGGAGTTACATGCAGGGTACCCAGAGGGACGGACAGCTGTGATCAGCATTCTAGGCCACAGGAGGCTCTTTGAGTCTGGAGCCCCCGCTGGTGGATTCGGTCTCCAGCAACAGACCTGTGTCAGCCCACCCCCTTACGGTGCCTCGCCCCAGGGTTCACCCAGTCTGAAAGGTGGAAAGACAGCTAATAGGCTCTTTCCTGGGAGAGCAGCCTGGGGCACCAGGGATGGGACCCCCCCTTCTCTGATAATCCCAATTTTATCACCTATCTGATTACTGACTTCCTCTTTCAGCCTGGGGCAGAGAATTCCACTCTGGCAATCTCACAAAACCGAGTAGATGCTAATCTCCGTGCACATTACAACATCCTGATACTTTTTTCCAAAGACCCATGAGCCACAGTCTCAGGAGATACCTGGTGAGACTCCTGAGATAAAACAGGCAGCAATTTAATCAGCTCCTTCCCTTCCCCATAACAGAGATGTCCAGTGTCCTGGGCAGCTGGTGCACCGCACAAACCCTGGAAGCAAGCCCTGCTCGCTCTCCAGTGGGCATGTGCATGTAGTGGCCCTGACCCTGCACCTCACTCTGCTCAGCTAGTCTCACATCTTAAGTCGTTTCCTTTAACACACTCCCTTTCTGGTTACTTGTTTCCAAAGTCGTCATGACTACCGTGGATGCACGGGACAGACACCCAGTAAAAGTAGCTCAAATACCCAGGAAAGTTGTTGGCACATAATATTGGAAATAATGGGGGCTTCTGGCTTCAGTGTGGCTATAGCCAAGAGCTCAGCGATGTAGCCGGTGCCTCCAACTCCCGCCTTCACATCCTGAAGGTGATGGACTTTGGTCTGCAGCCTCTCCCTGCAGACAACTAAGGAGGATGGTTGTAGGCAGAATGGGGCTCTTAGAGAGCTCATGATTCCTGAAGAAAAATGAGACCCTCCGAAGTCATGCACCCCGCCCCCATTATTGTGGCCAGGGAACAACGCTCTCTGATAAGTGTAGGTTGCATGGTACTGAGGGGCTGTGTTAGGTGTGGATCCATCTGCAGTAGTGGGAGGCCCACAAAGGGAGCTGAGCGAGACACTGAGCGACGGAAACAGCAGCGTCCTTATCAGTGTTATTGGCAGCAGGGTCATCTGGGAGCTGGCAGGATGGAGAGCCAGCAGCACGGCCAACTGCAGTCTCGGGGCTCACAGGTCCACTGCAGGCTTTTCCTAAAGACGTGCAAAGCAGGTCTTGGGCCGTAAGTTCAGCACAGATGTAGAAGTTTCAGGAAGGAAGAGGGACAACTCCTAGAGGCTTGATTTGCTCACGACTAAACTCAAGGGTAGGTGTTGTCAAAATTCACCAGGCAAAGACCGGTAGAAACATACCAGCCAGGAAGACCACACAGCACGGGCAGTTCTGTAAGAGACAGCTGGGGCCTGGAGGGCATCTTGCGGGCTGAGGCATGCGCCGGGCACTGTGGAGTAGGGGCACTTTCAGTTGGTGCTGTTCATCTCCGCGTGGGGCTGTCACTGGTAAGAAGCAGCAGTCATTTCAGTTAGTCGGTGGGGGGCGTGTTTTTACGGTCGCACAGTGTCCTTGTCTAGGGCTTGGTGCACATGTGGTCACAGAGCGGCCTTGTACAACCAACCATTGTTGATGTTCTGTGACTGTTGTTTCTGCATCCTGGCCCAGCTGCCGGCCTCGGCTGTTTTTCACTCCCTCCTGCAGGATCTCTGTCTCCAGGTACAGAGATCTCTGCCAGGCTTCTCCCAGACATCCTCACTCCAGGGAGTGTCAGGCTCAGGGGGACAGCAGTGAGTGAACCTCCACTGGGTAGGAAGAGGGAACTACTCTGGGACAGAATCCCCACCTCTTCTTTTGGGAGTCTTGAAGGGAAGCGTGGGGCTGAGCAGAGAGAAAGACGTTTGTGAACTGCAGAGCTTCTCAGAGCCTTGACTGTGCCCGTGTGCACTGCCAGTCTGCGAGAAAGACGGAGGGCTCGGTGTGTTTTCAACGGAGTCCGAGTCAGAGGCTCTGGAGGGCAGGAGGTGGAAAGAGACAGAGACAGAGACAAAGTGACAGCTACAAAGGCAAAGGGATGATAACAGAGACACAGAGAGAGGAAGAGAGACAGGGAGACGGGCAGAGAGGGACAGAGTCAAGAGCAGAAGCGGACAGGGGGAGAGAGAGAGACTGCGAGGGAGACAGGCCGAGGAGAGGGCCGGCCGAGGGCCGCGCAGGCGGGGCGCGGCGCAGACGGGGGCGCGGCCGCGCTGTCGGGGCCGCTGGGTCGGGACAAAGGCTGGCTGGGGGAGGGTGGGGCGCGGGGGCGGCGATGGCGAAGGCCGCGGCGGGCGCGGGCGAACTACAAGTCCCAGCAGCTCCCGCTGCGGCCCTCGGCCGGCCCCTCTCGCTCCCCGGGAGCGCTTGGCGGGGCCGCTGGGCCGAGGGGGCCGCCGGCGGGGCTGGCGGGCGGGGGCCTAGCTGCGGGCCCCTGGGGCGCCAGCGGGTGCGGCGGGCCGGGCAGGGGCGAGGGGCGCCGGGTGAGTGTCCCCGCGAGCGGGTCGGCGGACAAGGACCCGGGTGGGGGTGGGCGAGAACCCCGGTGCGGGGCGCGGCCCTGGGCGACCTCCTTGCGCCCCCCACTGTGCGCGCTGCCTGCCCGGACCCGGGAGAACCGGGTTGCGGCGCGATGCGAGGGGCCGACGGTCCCGCAGGCCTAGCGCGCCCAGTCCGCCGCTGTGGCCCCGGGGAGGGCTCGGCCCGAGTGGGGCTCCTTAGATAGGGAAGGATGGAGGGCACCCCTCAGCTGTGGGCTCAGGAGTTCAGGACGCCCCTTCCTCTATAGGCGATCCAGACCTCCTCCCCAGGAACCCAGAGAGGCCCCAGGCATTGTTCTCCCGACCCTGAGCCCGAGGTTGGGAGTTCTGGAGGCTCTTTCTCAAGAGGGGGAGCCAGGGCTTCCCTCTTTATGCCAGGACCTCCGTTATTGTTTCTCTCACTCTCCAGTCTGGGGCGTCCGGAGTTCTGGAAGCCCTTTCCCCGGGAGGTGACCTAGGAACCCAGGAGGGGCCCCAGGAGTCTCCCCCCACCCTCCGACCTGGGGTTCTGGGTAGAGGAGGTGATCTAGGAACTTAGCCCCTCTATCTGCTTACTGCTCCCCCCCACCCCCCCACCCCGCCCCCAGCTATGGGTTCTGGCTCAGATGTCTTCCTCCCCAGGAGAATCTCCTGTCCTCAGGAACGGATTTATTTGTTTCCCAAAAATGCCCAGCCATGGGATGGATAGCTTAAGGAATCACCTCCCATCAGGTAATCCTGAGCTCCCCCTGCAGCAGTCATTCCCATTCCAGCCTGGAATTCAGGATCTTTCCTCCTGACACACTTCCCATACCCAGAGGGTCAGTCACTCAGGAATCTCCCCTTTCTAAGAGTTGGCTCGGGGGTCCCCCAGGCACCCAAGAGGGGCCCTGGGTTTTATTTCTGCCCACCCCCCAGCTAGGGGTTAGAATTCTCTCCAATTGGGCAACAGGAATACTAACTACACCCTGACTGTGGGGTCCACGGGGCTCCCTGCCCCAGCTCCCACCTTCTATTCCCTGCCTCCCACTCTGACATTTGGAACTGACATTCTGGAACACAGGTGTTCTGACGGTTACTCCCACCCTGAAACTGTGAGGCCTGGCATTCAGGTGGTCTCTTCCCCAGGAGGCAAGCCAGGGACCCAAGAGCACTACTGGATGTGATCCGTCCCCCACCCTCATCCCCCAGATACAGGCTTCTAAGTTCAGGATGCTTTCTCTGTAGGAGTCAAGCCAGAGAGTGCCCTCCCTACCAGAAACTCCCAAATATCCCACCCTGACTGGGGGACAGGAACTCAGGCCATGCACTTAGAGGCCAGCACAGGAACCCGACACCCACCCCCTTCCCCATGACGGGTAGGAACATAGGACTCTCTCTCCACAGGACCCAGCTTCCCAGGAGTGCAGTCGTCCAGGATGGAGAGAGGGGCAGAGCCCTGGCGTTGGGCGAGGGAGACCTCTAGTGCCAGATCCCATGACTCCCGTCCAGGTGTGGGGCTAAGAAGGGAGGGCCCCCACCCCAGGTCCCAGCAGGGTCTCTCTTCTTGCTGCCCTGGCCAGAGCAAGTGACAGGTCTCCCTGTGGTCTGAGACAAGAGAAGGGTCCATGTGCTTTTTCAGGAGTGGGTGCTGGGGCACAGCTTGGCCACCTGTCTCATCCCTGCCCCGGCTCCAAAAGACACCCCTGCTCCCCAGCACCTACCTCTGCCCACCCTGTCCTCACCCTGCAGATCCTGCCCCAGAAGCGGCTGGCACCTCCACACCTGGGATGCGGCGCTCAGTCCTGGTCAGGAACCCAGGCCACAAAGGCCGGAGACCCACGTATGAAGAACTAGACTCAGACTCAGAAGACCTGGACCCCAAACCCGAAGAGCTAGACCCAGTTTCCGAAGACCCAGAGCCTGACCTGGAAGACCTCAACACTGTCTCCGAAGGCGCAGACACCAGCTATGAAGATCTGGAGCCCATCTCCAACGATCTGGACCCCCATGCAGAGGCTCCAAGCTCCATCTTGGGGACCCGTGCCATGGATCCCCAAGATCTTGACCCCATGTCTTCGAGTTTTGATCTCGATCCAAACGTCATTGGCCCTGTCCCCCTGGTTCTTGACCCTAACAGCGACACCCTCAGCCCCCCAGAAACCCCAGACCTGGACCCCCACTCTTCCAGCCTCACTGCCACCCCGGAAGGTCTGGCCACCAGCCAGGCGGTCCTCCCTGCACCTGCTAGTCCTCCCCGGCCCTTCTCCTGCCCCGATTGTGGGCGAGCCTTCCGTCGCAGTTCTGGGCTGAGCCAGCACCGCCGCACTCACAGTGGCGAGAAGCCCTACCGCTGCCCTGACTGCGGCAAGTCGTTCAGCCACGGCGCCACGCTGGCCCAGCACCGGGGCATCCACACAGGCGCACGACCCTACCAGTGCGCTGCGTGTGGCAAGGCCTTTGGGTGGCGCTCCACGCTGCTGAAGCACCGCAGCAGCCACAGTGGCGAGAAGCCCCACCACTGTCCAGTGTGTGGCAAGGCCTTCGGGCACGGCTCCCTGCTGGCACAGCACCTGCGCACACATGGCGGCCCGCGGCCGCACAAGTGTCCGGTGTGCGCCAAGGGCTTCGGGCAAGGCTCGGCACTGCTGAAGCACCTACGCACGCACACGGGAGAGCGGCCGTACCCGTGCCCGCAGTGCGGCAAGGCCTTCGGGCAGAGCTCGGCGCTGCTGCAGCACCAGCGCACGCACACAGCCGAGCGCCCCTACCGCTGTTCGCACTGCGGCAAGGCCTTTGGCCAGAGCTCCAACTTACAGCATCACCTGCGCATCCACACTGGCGAGCGGCCCTACGCCTGTCCCCACTGCTCCAAGGCCTTTGGGCAGAGCTCGGCGCTGCTGCAGCACCTGCACGTGCATTCCGGAGAGCGCCCCTACCGCTGCCAGCTCTGCGGCAAGGCCTTCGGCCAAGCCTCCAGCCTCACCAAGCACAAACGGGTGCATGAGGGCGCAGCTGCGGCTGCTGCAGCAGCTACAGCCGCTGCTGCTGGTCTGGGCCTCAGTCCTGCTTCAATATTGCAGCCCGGGCAGGTCTCCCTCCTGGGTCCTGATGCTGTCTCTGTACTTGGCTCTGGTTTGGGCCCTGACCCTGGCTCTGTGCTGGGCTCCCTCTCCAATCCCAGCCCCAAGCCTGGCCCTGGCTCTGGATCGATCCCCAGCCCTGATCCTGTCAAGTATTCTGACCCTGAACCTGGTCACAATGCCAATCCTGACCTTGTGGCTAGCCTTGACCATGGATCAGGTCATAGCTCAGACCTAGATCCTATGCCCAGCCCCATCCCCAACCCTGAGTCCCGCCCTGACCCCAGCTCTCCCACCCATGAGAGTTCGGCCCTTCCTGTCTGTGAGAGTCCTGAGTGGGTTCAGGAACAAGGGGCGCTGCTGGGACCCGATGGCTGAAGGGGACACCACTACCCATGGAGGCCTGGGGAAGTTGTGTGTTGTGCCGCTAGTAAAACCCTCCCACTGCCTTCTGGCTCTGTCTCATGGTTCTCCTGTTTCTCTGTTTCCCCTGACGCACAGCTCCTTGGTGGATGGGAAGGTGTGACCTGAGTCAGCCATACCTTCAGAACTCCAGTGCTCTGGCTTCCCCTGACACCCTCCAGGCTCCCCAGCTTCCCCCACACCCGCAGTCACCACTCTGCCCTCCCAGACCCGATCAGCTGGGTCAAGAGCAGACTTGACATTGCAGATGGTCTGAACAGCGTCCCTTCCCTTTGGTTTATCTAAGTGGTGGGATTTGTGGTGTGTCGGACGTAGTGGGCTGAGAATGGAGGCAGATGTGAAGCCATGTGGGCTGTCCTGCCCCCTCTGCTCCCCTAACTTACCCCTTGCCCCTCAAAGTCCACATTACCCCCACTGGACAAAGGAGGTTGCTCATTTATGCATTCAACAAACATCTGTTGAGAGCTCACAGATACAAAACACGGAGACATTTGAAAAGTAATGACAGGATATGGTACATTCTAGTAGAAGTATACAAGACTTCCGATTTCAGTGCGGGACAGCATTCTGGAGGAAGGACTATAATCCCAGTAGCCACTCATTTAATCGTCAGCACTGTTGGGCCAGCCTCGTGCTATGCTTTTGCATTTTCTTATTTTTTTAGCCATGAAAAATGTTTATTTTTTAATTGTTATTCTATTACAGTTGTCCCAATTTCCCCCCTTTGCCCTCCTCCACCCATCCCACCCCCCACTGCATTTTCTCACTTAATTCTTCCAACAGCTCTGTGAAGCAGGCAACCATGATTGAACATCCCCCTTCTGCAAATGATGACCCTGAGGCAAATGGAGTTTAAGGGACTCTGGAAGACAGAGAAATGGCAGTTAGCAGCACCTAGATTTAAACTTGAATTGTCCAGCCCCCAGATACTGGGTTCCTAATCATTCTGCTCCAGGGCGAGATGGTCTGAAGGCCTTGGGGCTGTTGAGAGCTGAGTTGAGGGAGGGTCAGAGGGCTCTGGTAGATTGCACTGGGGAGTTTGTCATCCCAGAGAAATGGGAAGTCACTGGCAGGTTCTAGCAAAGGACTGATGTGAAATCTTTTTTTATTTTTTCCTTTTAACTTGTGTGCATGTGTGTATGTATGTATTTTTTTAAGAGAGAGGGGAAGGGAAGAAGAGAGGGAGAGAAACAGATTGTTGCCTCTCGTATGTGCGCCAACTGGGGACGAACCCACAACCTAGGTATGTTCCCTGATGGGGAATCAAACCTGTGACCTTTCGCTTTGCGGAACCATGTCCAACCAACCGAGCCACGCCGATCAGGGCAAACTATTCTTTGAAGATGCTTCCGGCTGCTGAATGGAGTGTAATGGAAAGGGTCAGGAGTGGAAGTCTAAAATCAAAGAGGAGCTTGCTGCAGTGGTCCAGGCCAGGAATGGTGGGGGACTCTAGGGTGAGGGCCATAAAAGTGGGAATGAGTGGTCCTATCTGAGATATAATCAGGAAATGAAATAGAATTTGCTGATAGGTCGTATGAGAGGAGCTGCAGAGGAAGGGGTTGCGAGTAACCCGGGAATTTCTGAGAGAATGGAGGAAAGCAGCCCTTAGAAGGATGTAGGATCATCACACGACCTCCCGGACGTGGAAGCCAAGAGGTTGGCGCTGGACACGGGCGCGACAGGGCGCCGGTTCTACGTTGGCTCAGAGCCAGTCGGTCCGCTGGCGTCGTGTCGCCGTCGGCGCTAGGGCCTCGCGATCGCCCCGGCCGGCGAGTCGCCCGAGGAAGCGCGCAGGCCAGCTTCTCCGGCAGGTGTGGTAGTGGCGCCGGGGCAGGGACCAGATCCGGTCACGTGCCTCCCAGGGCGCCCTGGCCACGTGACCGGGGTGCGAGTCAGCTGATGGGCCAGGGTTTGAAGCGGCACCACGAAGGAGCGCGGCCGCCGTGATAGCGGCGGGCGCTGTGGCTCGGGCTGCTCAGCGGCGCCCGCTGGCGTCCGGCGCTCCCTGCCCGGAATGGCAGCCCCCGGGGGCCGGCGCGGCTCAGGTGAGGTCGTGGGCGTCCCTGCGGGTCCTCGAACGCGGGCGGCGGGATCGCGGGCGGCCGGCGGCCCAAACGTGGGGCGGCAGAGCAGCCAGGTTCCCTTCCCCGAGCTCCGGTGCTGGCCTCTCAGCTTTCCCGCGGGGCAGATGTGGGTAGAAAGCTCCCAGAGCCTGGACGGCGGGTGGGCACCGGCTCCTCCGATTTCGGAGCGGCGGGACTTAGTCTGCCCTTCCTCGGCCCAGGCTGTGCTCAGAGTTCCTAAACTCTGCGGGCGGGCGGGCTGCCGGCTTCTCCGACTCCAGGCAGCGAGGTTTCCATTCTGAGCCTAGATTGGGATTGCTCAGCTTTGCTGCAACTCTGCGGGTACGAGCTTCTCCAATCCGCACGAGTGTCCCGGGATTTCCTTCCCCAATCCAGGAGGTGCATGCTCAGCTTCTCTAGACTCAGGCCGAGGACTGGAGGTATTCCCTCCTTGAGCCTAGGTGACTAACACAATTCCACATCTCCAAACCCACGGAAGCTCAGCTTTCCTGAACTACGGCGTTGGGTGCCCAGCCTCCACCCTCTTCTGTCTCCACTTCCCACGGGGGAGCCTGGAGGAACATCCCTGGTGTTGGTCTTCCCTTCTTGAGCTAGCCAGACACACAAGAAAAGGTGTCTCACCCGGTAGGGCCCGGGGTGGGTTAGCCTTGATACCAGCTGAGGAGGCAGGCCCACCCTCTGGCCTCCACCCAGCTCTCTTGTAAACAACCACAGAAGCATCCAAGCTCCAAAGGGACGGGTCGGGAGGTGGCCCTCCTTGCAGAACAGGCTCACAATCATCTTGGCGGTGGTGCCAGGCAAAAGGGGCCAGCAGGGCCCTGGAAAGAAGCTGGGTTCTCTGGGTGGCACTGGTAGGTGTGTGTCAGGGACAGTTTGGGGCTGCTGTGACCAGTTGTGACCCCAGCAGTTGCTGAAACTTTCGACGTTCCTCTTAACGCTGGTCAGAATGAAGGGAGCAGGCAGTGCTTAGAATAACCTCTGCTGACTGAAGAATCACTGAGACTTGGCTGCTCAGCTTTGTTTCACTTCCTTCGGAGTCATTTTCAGGGTTTTGGCCTTAGGGGGAGACTTTTTTTTAAATTTCCACTTTTCAGATGAGGAGCCTGAGCTTTAGAAAGGTGCATGGGATACCCCAAGCAGGAAGTGGCCAGTCCGGGATTTGGTCCTTGGGCTGTGTTGACTTCGGGGAGCTAGCAGCCTTAATGCAGAGGCCAAATCAGCTCATAAACAAACATATGGGTGGTGCTGTCATAACAACGTGCCGACTCACAGTGAGTCTTCAGCAAGTGCATTCCCTTGTTAGCCTTCCCTTCTCCAGGCCTATGACTGTGAGGGTATCAGCTGGACAGGCCCGGCCATGATGAGTGGGAAGGGTCTGTCCAGGAAATACTGAGGTCCATGTTTGCGCCTGGGGGCTGGAGATGGGAGGGCCTGGGAGCCTTGAGCACCCTGTGAGAAGCCAGCGGAAGCCATCCATTCTCTTTCCACAAATCAACAACAGGAATGGTGACGGAATGTCCCGACACTCCTGCCATGTCCCTGCCCCTGTGTTAAATACTTTGTAAGCATCACATGCTCAGCTTCCTGTGAGACATGCTGTTGCCCCATGATGCAAATGAGAAACTGAGGCTCAGAGAGGCTGGGTGGCCTGTCCAAGCCAGTGAGCATCAGGCTCAGGAATCAACTCAGGCCCTTTCGAGTCCCAAACCTGAATGTGCACTGCTGTATATGTCCATCAGCTGTTGCAGACTTGCACACTTTCTTAGATCTCCCACAAGTCTGGGCTGGAACATGGGATCTGCTTCCCCTGTTGGGAGGTGGGCCTGTCTGGGCCTGATTGCCACTGTGCTCCCCCATTCTCCCAGAGACTGAGCACCTCCTGACCCCCAGCCCTGGGTATGGGACCCAAGCAGGGGCTTCGCCAGCCCCTCCAACCTCTCTGGAAGAGGAAGACCTCCGCCGCCGTCTCAAGTACTTCTTCATGAGTCCCTGTGACAAGTTTCGGGCCAAGGGTCGCAAGCCTTTTAAGCTGATGCTGCAAGTGGTGAAGATCCTGGTGGTCACTGTGCAGGTGAGGCCTTCGGGGGGCGCCGCCAAATGCTGCCTGTGGCCGCTGTTTTCCTTGAAGGGGAGAGTCTGGGAGTTGGAGTCTCATGAGGACCCCACAGCAGCCTAGTGGCAGTGACAGTGGCAGTAATAAATGCCACTGTCAGTGGCAGCTAGAGCTTTCTAGCTCTCTGAGCTCTGTCTATGAGCAGTCCCTTTGAACCTCACCCCGGCCCTCCCAGGTCCTGGCCACTGTCATTGCTTCCGTTTTACAGATGAGACTGCTGAGGCTCAGAGAGGCTAATCCTTCCAACAGCTCCATGAAGCAGGTGCCTGTGATTGAGTGTCCCCTTTCTGCAAACAATGACACTGAGGCGCATGGAGTTCAAAGTGACCCAGCAATCAAGCATTAGGATTTGCTGGCACTTGAACCCTGGCAGCCTGATGCCACACTGATGCTCAGAGAGAACTGACCCAGTGGCTGGAAAGATCAGCACCCCGTCCTGTACCAGGCCCTGTGCTGGGTCTAGTGACCCCAAGGTGACTCAGAGCCTGTCCCTGCCCTAGAGAGCTGAGACTCTAGGCATAGAACTGGGTAAAGGGACCCAGCAGTGTGGTCCTCACCCTGTGGGTTTGGGTTTAGCATGGAAGTCAGCATGTGGTAAACATTTAATGAACCTCCGTTGCTATCCCAAGACACATGGGTGCCCACTGTGTGCCATGCATTGGGAACAAATGGTGGGTATAGACGATGGGGACACATGCCTTCATGGAGTGGGCCCTCTCTCCCCTCGTCCTCCACTGCTTCATCGAGGGAAGCCCCATCCCAGCAGTGCTGACTCCCTGTCCCTCCTGCCAGCTCATCCTGTTTGGGCTCAGCAACCAGGTGGCAGTGACATTCCGAGAGGAGAACACCATCGCCTTCCGCCACCTCTTCCTTCTGGGCTACTCTGATGGGGCGGATGACACCTTAGCAGCCTATACGCGGGAGCAGCTCTACCGGGCTATCTTCTACGCTGTGGACCAGGTGTGTGCAGCGGGGGCAGGCGGGCAGGCATCGGGGCAGGAGGAGTGGGCAGAGCTGACGGACCCTCCCCCCTTCTCTGCCTGCCCACAGTACCTGATGCTCCCTAATGTGTCGCTGGGCCACTACGCATATGTGCAGGGTGGGGGTGGCCCCTGGGCCAATGGCTCAGCCCTGGCCCTCTGCCAGCGATATTATCATCGTGGCCATGTGGACCCAGCCAACGACTCCTTTGACATCGACCCCATGGTCGTCACTGGTAAGTGGACGAGGCAGGGCTGAGCTGCTGGGGATCCCCAGCTGCTGGGATTAAAATCCCAGCTCTACCCTCACATGTTGGGAGATGGGTTTGTCCTAAGTACTACCAGTTTGATGTACTCAGCATGCTTAGAAGAACATCTGGCTGCAGAAAGAGCAAGGAGTCATGACATAGTGTCATTAATTCACTAAGCACGTCGGTCTAACAGAGCTCCGGGCCCTGGGGTCTGTGTAGGGAATAGACAGACTGGGCCCGACCCTGGAGAGAGATGAGGGAACGAACAACAAATGTTCAGGTGCAAAGTGAATCGGCGCAGGGGTCTGTCGGGGACTCTGGGAGACCTGCTTGTGCCTCCCCTATCCCGCAACCCTTCCCTGACTCCATCTTCAGATTGCATCCGGGTGGACCCCCCTGAGAGACCCCTTGTGCCCCCCAGTGAAGATCTCTCCCTCTTGGATGGCAGCACCAGTTACAAGAACCTCACACTCAAATTCCACAAGTACTGCCTGGTGGAGGGGCCGCCCCAGGGCTGAGCAGAGGGTCAGGGGTGGGGGGAAACCCAGTGAGCACTTCCCTCTGCCCATGGCGCAGGGGTGTTGGCACCCCAGGGCCTGAGGGAGCTGTGGAGCCCCCTCCCCCTCATAAAAACCCTCCCCTTAGGCTGATCAACGTTACCATCCACTTCCAGCTGAAGACGATCAACCTCCAAAGCCTGATCAACAATGAGATCCCAGACTGCTACACCTTCAGTGTCCTGGTGAGCCCGCGGTGACCTGGGTTGGGGGGTGGAGGATGGCACCACAGGACTTCTGAGCCCTAGGGCTGGGGACCCTTGGTCAAGGGCAGCATGGGGGTGAAGGAGAAGCTGGGGCCGAACGGACCATCCCGCATTCGGGGCTGGGCACCTAGGCCCTCAAGGCTTACTCTGCGCCCTGCCGCAGATCACGTTTGACAACAGGGCATACAGCGGGCGCATCCCCATCAGCCTGGAGACCCAGACCCACATCCAGGAGTGTAAGCACCCCAGCGTCTTCGGGCATGGTGAGCCCTCAAACCCCAGACCATTGCTGACCAGGGGCCCCGAACTGCCCAGGGAGCCCCGAGCCCCAGACCAGCATCAACCAGGGACCCTGACCTATGTTGACTGAGCTGCTGACTCAGAGTAACCCATGAGCCGCCAACCAGCCCAAACCAGCCCAGCGGTCCCCTTGGCCTGGCCTTCCCCCAGCCCTGGCCTCTGAAGGCTCCAAGCTGCCCCAGCTCTACCCAGGGCCCCCTCCCCACAGGAGACAACAGCTTCCGGCTTCTGTTTGATGTGGTCGTGATCCTCACCTGCTCCTTCTCCTTCCTGCTGTGTGCCCGCTCCCTGCTCCGAGGCTTCCTGCTGCAGAATGTGAGAGCTGCTGCGGTGCCACATGTGCCCAAACTGGTCTTGCCCAGTTCCAGGGCCTTATGCGAGGCTCCCGTGCCTGGAGAGGTCCTCACCCTGCCTGCCTCCTGCAGGAGTTTGTACGGTTCATGTGGCAGCAGCGGGGACGGGCCATCAGCCTGTGGGAACGGCTGGAATTTGTCAACGGCTGGTACATCCTGCTGGTCACCAGCGACGTGCTCACCGTTTCGGGCACCATCATGAAGATTGGCATTGAAGCCAAGGTGGGTCCTGCCCACACCTGCCTGGGCCCCTGGCGGCCCCTTCCAGACCTTGGTCCCTCTGTTGCCCCTACTGAGGCCCACCTGGAGCCACATTCCCCAGCCAGACGGGGTTGACACTGTTCTTGTCCCTAGAACTTGGCTAGCTATGATGTCTGCAGCATCCTGCTGGGCACCTCAACGCTGCTTGTCTGGGTCGGCGTCATCCGCTATCTGACCTTCTTCCATAAGTACAATGTAAGCCGTTGTGTGCAGGCTGGGCCCTCCCTCCGGGTGGTGGCCGCATGTTACCCAGTTCCCACCCCCAAATTCGTACACATGGGGCAATCACCAGTCCTTGCAGATGACCCATCACCAGTCTCTTAGCCTGATACCTGCCCACCCCAGATGTACCTTGTCCCTGAACCTGGGCAGGGGCCACATGAGCCTGCCCCTGCCCAGCCATCCAGCTGAATCCAGTCACTGGGCACACTCAGCCTCAGGCTGCCCCTCCTCAGCTCCCCGAGCTGTGCCCTCAGCCAGGCCCTGCCTGCTCCACCCCATGCTCACTGTGGACCGGGCTGTGGTCATGCCCTCATCAGCCACCTGCCTGCTGTAGATTCTCATCGCCACACTGCGGGTGGCCCTGCCCAGCGTCATGCGCTTCTGCTGCTGTGTGGCTGTCATCTACCTGGGCTATTGCTTCTGCGGCTGGATCGTGTTGGGGCCCTACCATGTGAAGGTAGGGGCTGGCCGGGGCTGGTGAGGGTGCCCTGGCTCCTTTCCCCTGAACCTACACCCTAAGCCCTCAGACCCTTGGTTTATCTATCACTGACCTGGCCACACTGAGTGACCCCCACTACTTTACCAACAGGTCTGCTCACTAACGCTGGCACTGACCTTATGACCTTATTGACACGATGACCCTGAAATGACTACATTGTAACTGCTGATATTCTGCCCACTGTTCCTCTGAGCCCCAGTAACCCTGACCTCAACCCTACAACCGTGTTATTACACAGCAACCCCCAGGTGGCCCCAGTGCAACTAGTGGTACTCTGTCTGCTGTCCCCTCTAAGCCCTGGTGCCCCAGCCCAGTTCCCAGCCATGCCCACAGCTACCTCTGTCCCCACAAGCCCACTGACCTGTCTGGCCACAGTTCCGTTCGCTGTCCATGGTGTCGGAGTGCCTCTTCTCGCTCATCAATGGGGATGACATGTTCGTGACGTTTGCAGCGATGCAGGCCCAGCAGGGCCGCAGCAGCCTCGTCTGGCTCTTCTCCCAGCTCTATCTCTACTCCTTCATCAGCCTCTTCATCTACATGGTGCTGAGCCTCTTCATCGCGCTCATCACTGGTGCCTATGACACCATCAAGGTCAGCCTTGCAGCCCTTCCAACCTTTCTCCCTGTGGGGCCAACCAACATCACACACAGCTCCATCCTGGGCTTCGTGCCCCTTGGAGGCCACAACATCGGCCTCTCAGGGGACAGGGCAGGACAAGGAGAGAAGGGCCCAGGGAGAGAAGATGGGAGACTCTGCAGAGCCAAAGGCGATGACGGCTCAGGGTTAAAGGGCACAGGCAGGACCGACGTCATGAGCACAGCTGCCGCGTTCTCAGATTGACCAAGGTGGGGCTCCAGCCAGGGAGGGTTCTTGCGTCTGCTTTTACCAACAGGGACATCAGGCGGTAGAGATGCAGCAACTTAGCCAAGGTCGGCGACTAAGTAGTGAAGCCCAGGACTGTGGATTCAGAAGCTCCTAAACCCTCTGGCCTGGGCAGTGGCTGTGCGGGTCTGGGAGCCATGGCTATCTTGCAGGCTGTGGAGATTAAGGAAAGGAAGGGCTTAGAGCAGAGTGTGGGGGTGGCAGGCAGGTGGGATTCTTTTACCCACAGGCTGAGGGCCTGTTATGGGCCAAGCGCTGTTTTGGGCACCTGTCACCTGGGAAACAAGGCAAGGCGTGCCTGGCCTGGGCCTCTGCAGGGTCAGGGGGCAAGGTCGGGTGACGTAGGACACTTGGCTGGTGAGAGGAATGAAGGAAGGAAAGTTTCTAGAATGTGCTTTTTCATACTAGTCTCTAACCACACGGGACTATTTTTTAATTTTAATTAAAACGAAATACAATTCCATATTCAGTTCCTCCCTCACACCATCCACATATCAAGTGCCCAGGAAACTATGTGGCTAGTGGCTTCCAGAGAGAACAGCATAGAACTGCTCATCTCAGAAAGTTCTAGATTGAAGAGATGGGAGCCCAACTGAGGGAGCAGCGGGGGGAAGAAATAGCCAGAGTTAAGGCCTGCTTGCCAAAAAGAAGTTGGGGAAGCGATGGTGGCTCCTGCACGAAGTTGGGGCGGACCAAGGATGGGACAGGCAGATGTTGGTCAGTGAAAAACAGCGAGGAGGTGGAGAGGAGGGCGGATCTCAAGGGGCCCCTTCGTGCTGGCCACACTGCTGCTTTCCGCAGCACCCGGGCGCGGGCGCGGAGGAGAGCGAGCTCCAGGCCTACATCGCGCAGTGTCAAGACAGCCCCACCTCCGGCAAGTTCCGCCGTGGGAGCGGCTCGACTTGCGGCCTGTGTTGCTGCGGCAGGTTTGAGTCTGGGTGGGCCTGGGGGGAGGGGAGGTGCCGGAGGGAACTACTGCCTTCCTCCTGGCAAGACACTGTCCCTCCTCCAGGGATGCCTCGGAGGAGCGCACTCTGCTGGTAAATTGACCTGGACAACGACCACCACCGGACTTCAGCCCCAGGACTCGGGACTGGGGAAGAGCCTCGCCTGTTTATTTTTAGGGTTCGCTTTTAAGGACTGGCTTCCTGCAGCACCCTGTGAGGGTGCGGGCCAGTTGGGTGGGACAAGAGTAGAGTGGGTGTTAAATAAAACGGAAAACTAAACTAGTCCACATTTCTAGTGGGAGGGGCATTGCCTGCGCCTGCCAGTCTCCAGCCTGTATGTAAGCCGCAGCCACACTCAGCATGGCAGCCGCCTTGCGATTTCCAAACATGGTAGGGGTGGGGCTTCCTTGCGCATCGCGACCTTCCGAACGTGGGGGGGTGGGGCTTCTGTGCGCCCTGCGGCGAATAACTTAAAGGGGCCACACTTGCTGCGCTGGGCGGAACTCCAGAGGTGTTGGCGCAGAGTGGACCCTGGCAAGCGGCCTCTAGGTGAGTCCAGGTTTCCATCACCCCTTTAGGGAAGTTCTTTCAGGGTCATTAGCGAGTCCTCGGCTTTCTCAAGATCTGCCCTCTGCCGATTTCTGGTATCCTCCCGACTTTGATGCCCTCATCCCCCTACAGCTGTCCCGGCAGCTGTCTCCTTACCGGTAGCTAGGTGCGCCCTACAGTGAAGGGACTAGCCACCGTCTCGTGAAATTTCCAGGTAATGTCTCCAGGGTCCAGTGACTCCCCCAAATTCCCATTCTAGCGGCCCCAGTCGCCCAGGAAATTCCCAGTAATAATCCAGCATTCCTCAGTATCTTCCAAGGGGCTTCAGCGCCCTCCCTAGGGCCGCTGTCGTGTTCAAACGACCATAAGAACGTGCACACGGCTTCCAGTTTTCCCCGTAATAGTCCTCCATGCCTCAGAACCTTTAGGTAGTTTTCCAGTGCCCCCAGTCATTCTGGCGTCCCCGGTCATGGCGCCAGCACCGTTCCCCCTGTCACAGTGATGCTCCGCACCATCAGGGACCCTGTAAATTTACTATTAGGTGACAGCAAACTTCTAGCATCAACCGTAACATCTTGGGAGCCCACCCGACTCTGAGCGTCCCAGCCCCTTGTGTGGGAGCTCCCAGCAGTACTCCAGGGGCAGGCTTGACCCGGGTGCCAGTCACCTCCCCAACCCCTAAGCTCAAGGCTCGTGTTCGCGGGGAGAACAGGGTGCGGCCTGGGGGTCGGTGGGTTAGGGTTCACCCATCCTGTAGGGTAAAGGCCTGCGTTGGGGAGTGTGTCCTTCGGCAATCGTGCTGCTGGCAGTGGGTGCCCGGCCGGCAGCTTTTTTGTCCGGGATGGGGCTGGTCGGCCTGGGGCGTCGGTGAAGAGAGCCCGGGGACCCACCGCACGCCCCAGCCCAGACCCGGAGGTCAGTGTGCCCCACCCCTGTGTCTGCTGCTTCCCTCTAGCTGTCCCCCGCCCAGGCAGCAGAATGCGAAGGGGCAGGGCTTGTGGCAGGGGAGGGGCAGTCCCAGGACTTGCACGGGTTCGACTGGATGGCCTGGGCTCTGCTTATTGATTCCCAGGACTCGGGGCTACTAGACCTGCCGCCCAGCCTGAAACAGCTGATGGAGGCCCCGCTACAAACAGGAATGGTAAAGCGCAAGGGTTGTGAGGCGCCGCGGGACTACAACTCCCGACTTGCTCAGCGCGTTTCAGTGCAGTCCCGCGAGAACTGGGCTGCGTCTATTCAGGCGGAACTACATTCCCCAGCGTGCACCGCGAGGCAGCCGGGGAGAGTTGCGCGCCGCTCCTGCCCAGGGACGGAGAAACGCTGGTCTACTCTGCAGATGGAGATGCAGAGTCTTGGGAACTTGGGAACGGCTGTGAACTCCTCCGGGGCGGTCGTGGAGAAGTGGAGTGGGGTCAGGGAGGGCTCGGCGGGACGGATATGCGATGCGCAGCCAGTGCCGTTTGTCCCGCAGGTGCTGGGCGTGATGATCGGGAGCGGAGTCGCGGTGTTGGTTACCGCCGTGCTCATCGTCCTGCTAGTGCGGAGGCTTCGAGTGCGGAGTGAGAACCCAGAGGGTCCCTCTGGGGAGGATTGTGGGGATCTGAAATGCCGGGTCCCGGAGGCAGCAGAGATGGGATTTGCTGGGACCTGCACGCAGTGTCCCCATCTCCGGCCGCGTGGGGTCTATGGAGAGCTCAGTGTTCCTCTCCCCTTATCCCCAGAAACTCCAGCCCCAGATGGCCCGCGGTATCGATTCCGGAAGAGGGACAAAGTGCTTTTCTATGGCCGGAAGATTATGAGGAAGGTAAGTGTAGGGCCACCTGGGGCTCTAGCCGACAACACAGAAGCCCTGCTCTTAACCTACTTCGGAAACTCTTCTTTGATTAAGGGTTTATGTACCTGCGTACTCTTCCCCAGTGTCTGAACAGGCAGTTGACCCATCCTCCTCCTTCCGTATCCTAGGTGTCACAATCCACTTCCTCCCTGGTGGACGCCTCTGTGTCCACCACTTCCCGGCCACGCATGAAGAAGAAACTCAAGATGTTGAACATTGCTAAGAAGTAAGGCTATGCTGAGGATACCTGCCGTGGGGGTTATCTCATGGGACTTTTGAGTGATCAGCCCACGTTGAAGGGTGTATCTCAAGGTTCTTTCCACCCCATGGACTGTTTGGGGAGACTCCTCACATTAGAGAGGCTATCTCAGAACTCCCCCACAGCGGACAGGGGTCTCTGGCGTCACTGTCCACTAGAGGCTGTCTCAGTGATTCCCTACCAGTGACATCCCTCCCTGAAGTATCTAGGAGCTATTTGTTCTTCAGTCAGTGTTTCCAATGCCTTGTCATATTGTAGGGGGTCTCTATCCAAGGCTGACAGTGTAGGCTTCTTAATGGGTTTTCTCACACAAAAGGTGTCTTGTTGGGGTTATCTCAGGTGTTTCTGTGACCAGCTGGAGGGGCTCTCTCTAGCTTCTGTTCTCCTGGAGTTATCTTAGTAGTCTTGCATGTCAGGAACCACCTCTCTGTGTCACCGATCTTGGAGGTCTACCCACGCTAAGGAGGTCATGTCAGGGATTTCTGTTCCCTAGAGGTCATCTCAAGAGTTTTTTGCACTAGAAACATAGGAAGGACATTTCCAGGGTGACTGTCATTGGCAAAGGGCTCCCTCAGAGTCTCTGAGGAAGGCTCTTCCAGGATCTTCCTAAGTTGGGAGCTGGCTCTGGGGTCTCCTCACATCGTGGGGTCCACTTCATGAGACATTACGAAGGTCTGTCTCAAGGGTTTTTTCACACTGAGGAGACATCCCAGGGCTGTCTGTGACTAACAGATGTCCAGTCTCCTGACTTTCTGGGACTTGAGAAGGGCTGTCTCTAGTTCTCCATGATCAGACACTCTGTCTTGTGTTTCTCCACGTCTCAGTACATGCACACCCCTGAGGAGCTACCCTGATGTCAGGACCATCGAGGGCTCCCGCAGGAATCCAGGGCCCAGGGAAGGGCTAGCTCAAGGACCCCTTTGTTCAGAAGAGAAGCTGTACCTGGATTTCTCTATATTGTGGAGCTTAACTCAGGGGGCTGCTCATACTGGAGGGTCTGTCTCAAGTATCTCGTGGCCACTGTAGTAACTGACTTGCAAGGAACAGTTCTCCCAGGTCCATGAATGGCACAGGGGCTATATACCTGGCTTCTCCGCTTCGGTGAGGGCTAGCTCAGGAGTCTCGGCGACCATCCCAGGGGCTGCCTTGGGGTTCTCTGACACCTGGGAGAAAGGGTTATCAGGGATCCAATATAAAGAATAGCAAGGCTATTTCCGAGGTCTCCTTGTATTGCGGAAGCTACTCCAAGGTCTGCCTACATCAGAAAGGCTATCTCAGGAGTCTGGGCTGTGGCTACTGGAAGGATATGGGGCCTGTGACAAAGGAAGGGTTTTTTCTAAGGTCTGCCGTGTCTAGAAGCTATGTCAAGGGTCTAACTAGGAACCCCTCAGAGGGGTCCATCTCAGGGATCTATGACTAGTGGAGGGATGATCTTGGGGTTTATGTAACAGCAAATTTTTTCAGTACAGGGCCGGATAGTAAATATCCTACGCTGTGCAGGCCACACACAACTCTGCTGTAACTATTCAGCTCAACTGTTGTAGCATGCAAGCAGCCACAGACCACATGTACGTGAATGAACATACCCGTGTGCTAGTAAAACTTTATGTACAAAAAAGAAGTGGAGGGCCTGATTTGGTCAGTAGGCCAGATTCGGTGACCCTGGGGAAGGGCTCTGTAGGGGTCTCAGGTCTGTCTGAGCCTTCTTCCTGCTCCCACTGCACCTCTCTCCTCCCACCAGGATCCTACGCATCCAGAAAGAGACACCAACGCTGCAGCGGAAGGAGCCTCCGCCTGCGGTGCTCGAGGCTGACCTGACAGAGGGCGACCTGGCCAACTCCCACCTGCCCTCCGAGGTGCTCTACATGCTCAAGAATGTCCGGTCAGTGTCAGGGTGTGGGCTGGGGGCTGCAGAGCTGGGGGCTGGGCTGACCGCCTGCATTCCTCCTTCCCTCCCCTCCCCTCCCTTCCCCAACAGGGTGCTGGGCCACTTCGAGAAGCCACTGTTTCTGGAACTCTGCCGGCACATGATATTCCAGCGGCTCAGCCAGGGTGACTACGTCTTCCGGCCAGGCCAGCCAGATGCCAGCATCTATGTGGTGCAAGACGGGCTGCTGGAGCTCTGCCTGCCAGGGCCTGTGAGTGGGCTGCCCACGGGGATGCTGCAAAGGGGACAGGCACTGGTGCAGGGGCCACTGGGAACAGGCACTGCTGTTGGTCAGTAGGGTTGGTGGTCTTTTTGAGGTGTGCAGACAGGAGTCAGGAACAGATACCCAAGAGTATCTGAGATGGTCAGTGATTGCAGTTAGTTATGGCAAAGAAATGGGTGCTATTCAGAAGGTTTGGTGGGGTCAGAGGTCCGGACATCTGCTCACTGGGTGGGTGAGTGTGAGGGCCAGCAGTGGAATGCTGGTTGGCAGGGCCAGAGCAGCCCTGGCCCCTACACCCACCCCCGCCCCATCCCCGTGTGTTACAGGACGGGAAGGAGTGTGTGGTGAAGGAAGTGGTTCCTGGGGACAGCGTCAACAGTCTTCTGAGCATCCTGGATGTCATCACTGTGAGCAACCAGTTCAGGGGGTGACAAGGAGGCTGGGGTACAATGCCTCAGCTGGTGGACTAGGTGGAGTGGGTCCCCAACCTCTATGTGCCTGATGCTGCTGGTGTTCCCTCGAGGCACTGGAATTAGGAAGAATTGGGGGAGCAGTGAGGGGCTCACAGCCCCTGATCATGACTCTCCTCATGCCCCCTTCACCTCCAGGGCCACCAGCACCCCCAGCGAACCGTGTCCGCCCGTGCAGCCCGAGACTCCACTGTTCTGCGGCTGCCAGTGGAGGCGTTCTCTGCCGTTTTCACCAAGTACCCTGAGAGCCTGGTGCGGGTGGTGCAGGTCAGTGGGCCTTTTGCCTCCCTCCACGGACCCCTGCCCATCACTGGCACCTGTGGGCTGGGACCCAGCAGTGTCTCAAGCCATGCTTATCAGCCTGACCAGCCAGAGCTCTGGGCAGCCTGGCTCCTCCCAGTAGCTGTCTGCCCTGGCTCCTCAGACTTCTGCCTTCTCACTGTGGGCTTCTCCCTGGCTCCTCGTTGGCTCTGCTCTCCTCTTAATGCTTGTGACCTTGGCCTTGGCTCTGCCCCAGCTTCTCACCATCCATGACCCCATCCCTTGAATGCTTGGTCCCAAGTTTCTCTGGCTCTTATTCTCCCCTGTACTGACTTGCTTGCTCCCTGGCCCTGCTGCCCCTCCCTCTGTAGATCATCATGGTGCGGCTGCAGCGGGTCACCTTCCTGGCCCTCCACAACTACCTGGGTCTCACCAATGAGCTCTTCAGCCACGTGAGTTACTCAGAGAGCCTGGGCTTGAGGGGCCTGGAAGGGTGGGGCAGCACATGCCCCCCAGGACTGGCTCCTATGATACTCTCTGCCCCCAGGAGATCCAGCCCCTGCGCCTCTTCCCCAGCCCTGGCCTTCCTGCCCGAACCAGCCCTGTGCGAGGCTCCAAGCGTGTGGTCAGTGCTGCAGCAACTGAGGAGCCCAGGGAGGCCCCTGGCCGGCCACCCGACCCCACTGGGGCCCCTCTGCCTGGACCTGCAGGTACCTGAGACAACTCCTGCTGGAGCCCTAGACACCTCTGTGCTAGCAACCCAGATCTGACCCCTGTTGGCCTCCCAGAGAACCATGGCCTCAGCCCCATTGACCCATGGGAATTACTTATTCTTTTTTTAAATTTAATTTATTTATTTTCAGAGGGGAAGGGAGGAAGAGAGGAAGAGAAACAGCAATGTGTGGTTGCCTCTTGTGCACCCCCTACTGGGGACCTGGCCCACAACCCAGGCAGGTGCCCTGACTGGGAATCGAACCAGCAACCCCTTGCTTTGCAGGCCAGCACCTAATCCACTGAGCCACACCAGCCAGGGCTGCAGTTACTTTCCCTAGTCTTCTGTCCCCAGGGACTCTGAGTTGACTGCTCCCCAGGCCCCCTTCAGTTCCCCAGCCCCAATTGTAGGTGCCTGAACTTGTATCTCCCTCAGGGGACCCGGTGAAGCCCACATCCCTGGAGGCGCCCTCGGCCCCCCTGCTGAGCCGCTGCATCTCCATGCCCGTGGACATCTCAGGTCTGGGGCCTCAGCCTGGAAGGGGAGGCCATGGAGCTTCTGGGTTGAAATGCAGGCTGGCCTGCGTTGATTGTTCTTACCTGTGAACTGGGAACCCGGGCAGAACTTTCTGCCGACTTTTTCATGGGTGCTCATTGATATGTGGCCCCCAGCTGTGGTGAGGATCCCGCGGGAGTGCCACCATCAGTCAGTCACGCCTGCACAGCCACGGCGGTGGCATATTGGGGCTGGTTGCTCAGGCCACAGTTGTGGTCCCTCTCATCTTTATTGCTCTTCTTGTCCTCTGCAGGCTTGCAGGGTGGCCCTCGCTCGGACTTCGACATGGCATATGAACGTGGCCGGATCTCCGTGTCTCTGCAAGAAGAGGCCTCGGGGGGGCCCCAGGTGGCCCCTGTGAGGGTAAGGCCCTGCCCTCTCTGCCCTGTTCCCTGTGGAGGCCCCTGAGGGAAGTTGGGTGGGAGCTGGGAAGTCACCGGCCCTGCCCATGTAGACCCCCACTCAGGAGCTTCGGGAGCAGCCAGCAGGCGCCTGTGAGTACAGCGAAGATGAGCTGGCCCCCGGGGGCTGTCCCTTCGGGCCTTACCAAGGTCGCCAAACCAGTAGCATCTTTGAGGCAGCAAAGCGGGAGCTGGCCAAGTTGATGCGGATTGAGGTGGGTGGCCTTAGCACAGGGGACGAGGTGGAGGGTGGGGGGAGGCCTGACTGGCCCAGTCTCAATGTCCCTCCCTCCCCAGGATCCCTCCCTCCTGAACAGCCGAGTCTTGCTACATCATGCTAAAGCCGGCACCATCATTGCCCGCCAGGGGGACCAGGTGAGGTTGACCCCTGACCTATAATCATACAGCTATGACCTGAGACCTCTGACTTCTGATCCTTGCTCTTTGACCCTGCATGTGAATCTCTTAGCCTGTGATTTCCAATCCCTTACTCTCAGATCCTGTGATTGACTGTTCCCCCTAACTTACCCACCTCTTGTTTTCTGGAGCAATTGACCTTTCACATCCAACCCCGGAACCTTTTTGCTAGGACCGAAACCTCTAGCTCTCTCTTACCTGCCTTGGTCTTCCCTGCAACCTGTTTTCTGCCATTTTGATTGTACAATACAATGTTCTAACTTCTGGTTTGGGCCCCTGCTAGGACGGGCACTCAATAAATGTGTACAAATTGGAGTCAGGACCCGGAGGCCATGACCTGGCTGCAGGAGCTGGCCTGCCATGCCTGCTGGAGGTGAAGGAAACTGTGCCGCGAGGCCCACTGTTCTGCACGGGACTCAGAGGGCGTAGAGGAGCAGGGCTCTGGAGAGAGGGTTTAGCTTTGGATTGCAAGCTCTACCCAGGCTCCTTGTGTAACCTTGGGCAAGTCATCTAGAAAGTTCTCCGCTTCCTCATCTGCAGAATAGGAGAATAATAGTAAGTGGTCACTAGCTTTAAAGAGGAAGTAGTTCTGAGCTGCCCAAGGTTTGTAAGGGTGTGGAGCAGCAGGTCAGGAGTGACACGGAGGGCAATGTGACACAGGGACTGAGACCAGAGCAGCACTTGACTGGCAGAGTGCGTGTGCCTGGCCTGTTAGCTGGCTGGGGTATTGTTCTGTCACTTGGTCAGTTGAGTCAGCTGTCGCTTTGAGCTGCTTATTGCAGGGGGACACCTTTCTACAGAGGAAGTTGGGTGACACTTTTGCCAGCTGTTCAAGGTTCTTGGCAACAAGCTCAGAAAGTGTGGTGATGCTGTGGCTCTCACGGGGCCCCTGGGCCCCGCAGCCCCTAGAGGCTTCTCTGGGCCATCCCGACTTGTCAGGGACGTGACTGTGCTGTGCCCCCCGACACACACTGGCGGCTTTCTGCCCAGGAGAGCTCTGTCCCCCAGCTGGCACTGGCCAGCATGGAGACACTTTTTTATTGATTTGGGAGGGCGCTCTAGGCACCTAACAGTCAGCAGCCAGGGGCGCCAGAGCACACGGGACAGCCTCACGACAGAATGACCCAGGCATGGTGTCGGTGACGCCAAGGCTGAGGAACCCTGCACCACACACGTGTCTCCCAAGGTGTGTTCCGTGAAACACCCGTGTCATGAGGGATCCGTGGCCACGTAGGGTTAGGGAACGCTGGCTGCTTCATCTCTTCGTGGAAGTCCCCAGGGCACACTCACAGCTCCAAGAAGTCCCACCGTAAAGTGCTTCCTGCCCAACTGGATGGCAAATGGCAGCCTCATATTAGTTAACTCCCACCCGTGTCCCAGACACGGCCTAGGAATTCCATCTTACAAGTTTCACCAGCGAGTGTGTATGTGCCCTGGAGGTGGAGGTGCTCCGGGAGGGCCGCCCAGGGACCCCTGCAGTGTTTTGGCATCACCAGGCCTGTGTGAGGGGCCAGACTGCTTCCTGTAGCGGGTGAGGAGGAAGCCGTTCCACATCTGGGCACTTCCAGCTCTATTTATAAAAGGGTGGAAAAGGCAGGTGTCTAGCTAGGCAGGCTAACCAGAGAGGAGAGGGACCTCTGGTTGTACCGAGTATTTGCTGTGTCCCAGGTTCTGCTGGACAGATGTCACAGGCCCTGTGCTGCCTGCTGCAGAGGCAGGAAAACCAGGCCCCTGCCCTTGTGGGGCCCACAGTGCTGATAGACGTGACAATCAAAGGGTATAAAATCGTAGGTACTTAGTACGTAGACAAAAGCAGTTGTTCTCAGCTCAACAAAATGCAGCGTGGGCAGGGCAGCATCTCTGAGGAAGTGACCTGCAGCTAAGTGGAACTGACGGGGAGTGATGAATTAGGTGTAAGGGGAGGAAAGAGCATGCTGGGCAGAGGGAACAGTTTGTGCCAATATCCTGTGGTGGGAGGGAATGCTCGGCTCTCCAGGAAACAAGGAAGTCAAGGGGCATGGAGCATAACAAGGGAATGGGGAACAAAGGGGACTTGTAATGTTTTGGTGATGCTTGTTTGGAAATGTCATTTACATACTATGCAACCCGCCCATTTAAAGAGGACCACTCTGGTTTTTAGCATGTTCATCGAGTTGGGTAACTATCACCACTGTCAGTTTTAGAACATTTTTATCACCTTGGAAAGAAATCTCACACACTGTAGCTATCATTTTTCCTACCTGGTAACCCCACCCCACCCCACACTAAGCCCTAAATAGTGACTACGGTATTTTTCGGACCATAAGATGCACTGGACCATAAGATGCACCTAGGTTTTAGAGGAGGAAAATAGGAAAAAAATTTTTGAAGCAAAAAGTGTGGTGTAATATTTAATAACATAAGTAATATAATATTTCACCAATGTAATCACCCACAGCGAGCCAGGTAGGCTACATTCAGACTATAAAGACGCACCCCCATTTTCCTCCCAAATTTGGGGGGGAAGTGTGTCTTATAGTCTGAAAAATACGGTAATCTATTTCTGTAGATTTGCCTGTTCTGGACCTTTCCTATAAAAGGAATCACACTGTGTGGCCTTGTATGACTCCCTGAGTGTCACGTCTTCAGGATTCGCCCGCCTTGTAGTGTGTCAGTACTTCACTCCTCCTTGTGGCCGAGTCACAGCCCATTGTGTGATACTCAGCGTTTCGATCATCTGTTCGTCAGTTGGTGTGCTTTTGGGTTATTTCTGCCTTTTGACTGATGCGCACAGTGCTGCTGTGAATGTTGGTGCACGTGTTTCTGGGTTGACTATGTTTTCATTTCTGTTGGGTGGGTGTCCTGGAGTCAGATTGCTGGGTCATATGGCAACTCTACTTGGAACTCTTTGAGTGGTTTTCTTTCTTTCTTTTTTTTAAAATTGTTTGTGCTTTTTATTTTTTAAGATTTTATTTATTTATTTTTAGAGAGAGGGGAAGGGAGGGAGAAAGAGAGGGATAGAAACAGCAATGTGTGGTTACCTCTCACGTGGCCCTCACTGGGGACCTGGCCCGCAACCCAGGCATGTGCCCTGACTGGGAATCGAACCGGGACCCTTTGGTTCACAGCCCGTGCTCAATCCACTGAGCTACACCAGCCAGGGCTACCTATTCACTTAGTTTAGATAAAAGTCCCGTCCATCTTTTTTATTTTCTCACTTGTGCCTTTAGTGTAATATCCAAGATCCACGGCCAAATTCAGGGTCATGAAGATGGAACCCTGTATTTTCTTTGAAGAATTTTATAGTTTGAGCTCTTACATTCATTATCTTTGATCCATTTTGACATGGTATAAAATGAGGGTCCAACTTTATTCTTCCATGTGGTTATCCCGTTGCCTAGATGAGCAGAGGATTTAAGTTCAGCCACACCTCTACGTAGCCAGTCCTTGCAGCCTCTTGCTGGCCATGTTGAAAAGAATTCCCGGGCCTGAATCTGGACTCAAGAGTTTGGTGATCCAATAGCAATGTCTGCCTTGGGTGCTGAATAATATGGAGCTCTACAGGCTGCTTCACTGAGCTATGGAAATCCTCACTCCCTCCTTCCCGGCCTCCTATGGAGTGAACTGACCTGAGCTAGGGGTGGAAGGTTGGCCCTGTGCCCACCTCTTGGTCCCTTCCTGCACAGGACGTGAGCCTGCACTTTGTGCTCTGGGGCTGCCTGCACGTGTACCAGCGCATGATCGACAAGGCTGAGGACGTGTGCCTGTTCGTGGCACAGCCTGGGGAGCTGG
Source organism: Micronycteris hirsuta (assembly GCA_004026765.1). NCBI lineage: Eukaryota > Metazoa > Chordata > Mammalia > Chiroptera > Phyllostomidae > Micronycteris > Micronycteris hirsuta. Next base: position 77,424 of record PVJI01001722.1, read on the forward strand.
TTGGGCAGCTGGCTGTGCTCACTGGGGAGCCTCTCATCTTCACACTGCGAGCCCAGCGCGACTGCACCTTCCTGCGGATCTCCAAGTGCGACTTCTACGAGTACGACTGGGCCCTATGTTAGGGCGGGATTGGTGCCTAGAGGGTCCTGACCTAGCTCTATTCTGCCATGGAGATGCTGTCCCTCTGGACAGTTTACACCTTAACAGGGTAGCTTTGAGCCCTTCCAGTCCCACCTCCAGGGCATCACCCTCCTTGTTCACTTCCCAAAGGCACTTCCAGGACATGCCCAGCCCATACACTCCCATCCTTCACCCACAGGATCATGCGCGCACAGCCCAGTGTGGTGCTGAGCGCTGCGCACACGGTGGCTGCGAGGATGTCTCCCTTTGTGCGCCAGATGGACTTTGCCATCGACTGGACAGCGGTGGAGGCGGGACGCGCACTGTACAGGTGCAGCCCCCACCCCGACCTTGCTGCTCAGGCCCTGCCTAAGACCCTGCTGGACTCTGTATGACCTGCCCCCACCCCAGGCAGGGTGACCGCTCTGACTGCACCTACATCGTGCTCAATGGGCGGCTGCGCAGCGTCATCCAGCGCGGCAGCGGCAAGAAGGAGCTGGTGGGCGAGTACGGCCGTGGGGATCTCATTGGCGTGGTAAGCGCGGCCGCACCCACTGACCTCTGATCTCTCCCAGTCTAGTTTTCCTCCCTGCCCCTAACACACATAATCCCTGGTAATCTGATGGGGTGGCAGACGAGGCTCCAGACCTGTGGCCTCGTCCAGTCCACTTTTCTCACCTCTTTCGAGGGGTGGAGGAGCTTCCTTGCAGTGGTGACTCTTTTCTGTCTCAGTCCCCAGGCCTCTCTCCATCAGAAGAGGGGACCCCTGCCATTCTCTCTCCCTCCCCGGAGCCTTAATGGGTATCCAGGCTTGGTTCTTTCAACCCCCATCTCGGGATACAGAGTAGAGCGGAACCACTTCCTCACTGCACCCACAGTCAGCCTCCCCCTAGCCTATCTGGAGCCTCCCGGCCCAAGCATTTCTGGTCATGCACGCGGTCCCCCAGGTGGAAGCGCTGACACGGCAGCCACGCGCCACCACGGTGCACGCGGTGCGCGACACGGAGCTGGCCAAACTCCCCGAGGGCACCCTGGGCCACATCAAACGACGATATCCACAGGTGCGGCTCCACGGGATGTGGGCTGGGCTTTTGGGGTGGGGAGCGAGACCTTAAGGTGTGGAGGTGGGGTTCCTGGCAGTGGAGCCCAGGTAACGGGAGGGAAAGGTGAGGCTGTCACAGCTGCCCGTTCAATCTCACTGGAATCCCGACCTCCAATCCAGGTCGTGACCCGTCTCATTCACTTGCTGAGCCAAAAAATTCTGGGGAATTTGCAGCAGCTGCAAGGACCTTTCCCAGGTGAGACCCGGCAGGTCCCCCGGAATGCTGGGGGTTGTGGTCTGAGGTTTAGGACGCTGGGAGAGGAGGCCCTGGGCCCAGGGCATGCTGGGAAACGGAGTCCCACGCAGGTGGGTTGGAAGGAGGAGGTGGGTTCGAGCTCCCCTCCCGCGTATGCGGTGGGATGGGGTTAGGGTTCGTGGGCACGCCAGAAAGGGACTGGTAGACTCGGGGAGTACTCGTTTATGGCATCTGAAGGATCAGTCATGTTGAGGGGCCGGAGTCCTGAAGGCTGGGCTTTGTTCTGGGAGTCAGGACTTAATTGAGGGATGGAGACAGAGTCCTAGACCAGAGTATGCTGGGAAATAGGGTTCGGGGGTGGTGTTTGGGCTCCAGGGCAATTTGAGAAGTGGCCTTTGAAGTTACCGGCTCGCTGGGAGGTGTGGCTCCCAGGGAAATAGAGTCTGGTTTGAGGTGTGTGGAAATGTGGTCCTGAGATTGGCAATCTCTGTGCCCCCTTCTCCCAGGGGCTTCTGCCCCATCAGCCTAGACTCCTGGCTCCCCCAAGATCTGCCTGACAGCCAGGGTCTTTCCCAGCCCGCTGCCCCCTCCCCATGCTGAACCGTGTGTACAAATGCCTGCACATCCCCTCCTGGCTGCCCAGGCCACCCTTGACAGCATCCTTGAGTAGCCGTGGGGGCAGAGATGTTGTGGTCTTGGGTTTCTGAAAGCCGCTCTGTTGATGCTCTACAGGAAAGGAATCTCCCAGTGAGCACCTAGAATGTGCTAGACACTCTCCCAGACATGGGTGGGGGAGTGCACAGGCAGACAAGGTCCTGGGGTGGGGGTTATAGCCCCCCTTCCACCCGGGCAAATCATCAGACAAGTATTGTGAAGAAAACGAAATAGGGTCTTCATCCAAGGTAACTAGCTTTTAGAGGGTGATGAGCCAAGACAAATGATGTGGGGCTGACGAGGAAGAGAACTTGGAAGGCTCTGCACACAGGATTTGGTGGTTTTGAAACACGTTCAGGAGGAAAGTGAGTGATGGGGGGAGCTAGGCCAGGGGCCTGTCCTGTGGGGGCTAGGAGTGTGGGAAGGCCTGTGAGCCGATCCACACTGTTTCAGGAAGCACCTAGAGGCTGTGAGCGGTTCATGCAAGCTGTGGACGTTAATGGGAGCCTAGAGTGTTAGCCGAGAAGCTGGGAGGCTACAGATGGGTCAACGATATATTTGTTTCCGCTTCGTTTTGTATTCAAGTTCCTTCAGTGGACAGAGGCACCCCGGCCAGAACAGGGTGGGGCACTAGTAGGTCAGTGCAGGCCCAGTGGGGAGTCAGGGCATTTGGAGAGTTGCTTACCAGGTGCCATCAAGCACATTAGGGCCAAAATCAATGATCGGGCAGCCCAGTCTTGTTAGGAGAGGAGACAGTGTGAAGCTGTGGGTGAGGGCTGAGGCTGTGACCTGCACTGTGGTCTCACTAAGTCTCAGCTGAGAGGCAGGGGGCGGGAATTTCTGAGGAGGAGGGTCTCCCTCTCCAGACACAAGACTGTATAGCAGATTTCATTTCATCTTTTGGGGTCTCAGCAGGCTCGGGACTAGGTGTCCCCCCTCACTCGGAACTCACCAACCCAGCCAGCAACCTGGCCACGGTGGCAGTCCTGCCGGTGTGTGCCGAGGTGCCCATGGTGGCCTTCACACTAGAGCTACAGCACGCTTTGCAAGCCATCGGTCAGTCGGGAGAAGGGGCGTGGGTGAGGGCCGACCACTGCTCCCCGAGGAGCAAGTCGCGTGTGGGTGGGCGTCGGCCAATGAGTGGAGGTGCCTGGCAGTTCCGTGGGGGGTGGGGCAGAACAGGGCCACGGGATGGAGAGCGGTATTCTCTTCAGGGAGAGGCCCCCAGTTCTGTGCACCTGGGTTCCTAACTCCCCTTCCTCACCCATCCTCAGGCCCCACACTCCTCCTCAATAGTGACATCATCCGGGCACGCCTGGGCGCCTCCGCACTGGACAGGTGTGTGTTGGGGTGCACAGGGGTCGGAGTGCAAGGGGTGAACTTGAAGCATAGGCTTCTTTCAGATCCAGTTCCAGGTCTAGGCTGTCAACCGAGGGGCACACTCCCCACCTCTCCAGGCAGCGGGGTGAATCTGCCCCAGGAGGACCTGTGTAGAGGGAGCCTGGGTGTCGGAGCCCCTCCCCCCAGCAGTGGAGCGGTGATGCTCTCTGGGCGCGTGTGACTGGAGGCCAGCCCCAGGGTGACTCTCCTTACCCTGCCCCAACCCCAGCATCCAAGAGTTCCGGCTGTCAGGGTGGCTGGCCCAGCAGGAGGACACCCACCGCATCGTGCTCTACCAGACAGACGCGTCCCTGACGCCCTGGACGCTGCGCTGCCTGCGCCAGGCGGACTGCATTCTCATGGTGGGCCTGGGTGACCAGGAGCCCACGCTTGGCCAGGTCTGGAGACTCTGCGCGTTGACCCCGCTCCTGGGACCCATCCCCCCCCTCCAGGGCCTGTGCCAGACCGCTTGCACCTTCAGTGTGGGGCTAGGCAAAACTCCAGGGACCCAAGCTCAGCCGTGGGCGTTGGACAAGGAGCAAACGTTGGTGATTGGTGACACCTGCCCCTCCCCTCCCCTGCAGCTGGAGCAGATGCTGGAGAATACGGCTGTTCGCGCCCTCAAGCAGCTTGTTCTGCTGCACCGTGAGGAGGGCCCAGGCCCCACACGCACCGTGGAGTGGCTCAACATGCGCAGCTGGTGCTCGGGACACCTGCATCTGCGCTGTCCCCGCCGCCTCTTCTCGCGCCGCAGCCCTGCCAAGCTGGTGAGGGCAGAATCCAAAGAAAAGGCCCCTTTGCCAGACGTTCTGGGGGCTTGGTTACTGGAGGGTGTGGTTACTAGAGGGGCGTGGCTTAGGGACTGGCAGACCCGGCCTGGAGATCAGATGCTACCTCCTACACCCCATCCTCATGGGTCTCTCTGTCTTCCCATCCCAGCATGAACTGTATGAGAAAGTGTTCTCGAGGCGCGCAGACCGGCACAGCGATTTCTCCCGCCTGGCGCGGGTGCTCACTGGCAACACCATCGCCCTGGTACTGGGTGGAGGCGGAGCCAGGTGAGGGAGTGTGGCCAGCTCTCGTGGGGGCGGGGCCCAGTGTCTGAGGGGTGGAGTTTAAGCCCTACGCCCTGGATGAGATTCTCATAAGGGTAGGGAGGGCAACTGGTTCGTGGCTAGTGGGGCAGATGGGAGAAGGGACTCCCTTGGGCATGCACTTAGGATTCCCGGTGGGTCACCTGGTATCCTCCTTGCAGGGGCTGCTCACACATTGGGGTGCTGAAAGCATTAGAGGAGGCAGGGGTCCCTGTTGACCTAGTGGGCGGCACTTCTATTGGCTCCTTCATTGGGGCCCTATACGCGGAAGAGCGAAGCGCCAGCCGCACTAAACAGCGGGCCCGGGAGTGGGCCAAGGTGTGTATTGGGGGCCTCCCCACCCCAGGAGTACCCTAAAACATGACCCCATGGGGGCTTCCGGGTTTTTTCTGACCTTTTTCTGATTTAATTTGTGGACGCTTATAGAGATAAGGATGATCCCTTGTCACCTTTTGGCTAGTGGTCCTAGTCCCCGTTTCCCAGCTTGAGCGGTCAGCATTCCTAGTGACTGCTTGTTAGGACTGCAAGTGGTTCCTATTTCAGCCCAGCTGGCCCCTTGCCCCTAGAGCATGACCTCGGTGCTGGAGCCTGTGCTGGACCTCACGTACCCCGTCACGTCCATGTTCACGGGGTCGGCCTTCAACCGCAGCATCCACCGCGTCTTCCAGGACAAGCAGATCGAGGTGTGCCTTCCCTCACCCTGCTCTGTCCCTACCCCTTCCTACAGATGTCTCCTCTTGCCTGACATTGGTCCCTGTCCCCATAGGACCTGTGGCTGCCGTACTTCAATGTGACTACGGACATCACTGCCTCAGCCATGAGGGTTCACAAAGATGGTGGGTGCCCTGGCCAACCCCATCACACCCACTGGGGCTTCTTGGGGAGGGAGGCAGGGTGGGCAGCCAAGCATCTGGGACACTGTTAACACGAGTGACCGTCCGTCCTGACCTGATTGCCGAGCACTAACCATCACCTACTAATGCCCTAGAGGTCCCAGGTATGTCTGTCCTCGGGGGTAGGGCCCCGGAGACTAGTTGGGCGCCTCATCCCCTCACGCCATCCCCGCAGGCTGCGTGTGGCGCTACGTCCGGGCCAGTGCCTCCTACTGCCCCTACCTGCCCCCGCTCTGCGACCCCAAGGACGGGCACCTGCTGGTGGACGGGTGCTACGTCAACAACGTGCCAGGTCAGCAAGCCCACCGGGCTGGCCGGGCCTCGGAGCGTGTCTGAGCGTGTCTGTGCGTGTCTGTGTCTGTGTATCCCGCCGGGCAGGCTCCCTGTGGCGGTACGTGCGCGCCAGCATGACTCTCTCGGGCTACCTGCCCCCGCTGTGCGACCCCAAGGACGGGCACCTCCTCATGGACGGCGGCTACATCAACAACCTGCCAGGCAAGTGGCTGCCCGCTCACTCGTGTGCACGCACACGCGCACACACACAGGGAGTGAGGGGGCCCCTGCATAGGCACACAGTGGGCAGGCGTCCCCGACAGCACATGTGCAAGCAGACCTGTGCAGAGCTGGGGGCACCCGTAGATACGTGCGTGAGCCACGGGCTGGGGCGTGCAGTTGGGGAGTATGCTCCTGTGTAAGACACAGACGGACGTCACAGACAGCACACAGCGTGGGGTGTGGGGACAGGACGGGACGGGTCCCTGCATGCGTGTGCAGCAGCACAGGTGCTCAGATGGCCACTAGGGCACTCGTGTGACCACAGAGTCAGGTGGGCGTGCAGAGATGCAGACACACACAGGAATGGAATTGGCACGTGTCCTCACATGCCTGTCTACCCACACTCACCCTGTAGTGCTTCCTGAGATGTGCATACGTGTGCACACAGATTGTGGGGCACCTCCAAGAACACGTTAATCTTCCTTTCACACCCTCTGACTTGTGTGCAGATGGGAGGTGGGCCGGTGTGTGACTTAAAGTTGTGCACTCCAGAAGTGTTCATGCATACATACTAAGTAGATGCATTCGCTGGCTGCACACATGCATGCAGCCTGTAGGCCAGGGGTTGGCAAATGCTGCCCTGCAGGCGAGAGCCAGCCCCGACCTGATTTTGTAAATGAAGTGGTATTGACACCCAGTCACACCCAGTCACGTGCTCACTGTGGCTGCTCTTGTGTCGTCATGGCGCAGCTGAGCAGTGTGACCGAAGCCGTGCAGCCTGCAAAGCTGAAAGTACTGGTTCTCTGGCCCTTGCAAGAAAAAACTGGCCAGCCCTTGTATAGGTGCGCTGTGCACATACCTGCATCGACACAGCCACACACTTGCGTGCGTGTGCACACCCACAGTGGGTGGGCATATTTGGATGCACACGGAAACAGACATTGGTCTAGGGACACGGGGACTGAAATGACAGACGTGTCCAGGGCTGCATACAGAGATGTAGGTGCCCCCAGGGTGTCCGTTCGCAAGCAAACACGGACAGGAGATGCACACAGGTGACAGAGACACGCAGGCGCCCACAGACACGTGGACGTGGGCATGTGTACCCTGATGTACAGACAAGCTTGTGAGGGACACATGCAAAGCCTGACAGACTCAGTGTTTTCCTGGGCTGGGCCTGGTTGTAGAACTCTGTCCCTGTCCTCCCAGGTTCCCCCCGACCCACTCAGTGACCCTCAGTGGGTCACATGGACCCATGGACACCCCACCCTCCCTGCTGGGCCCTCCCCTCTCACCGACTCTGCCCTGCCTTCCTGCTCTTTGTCCCTGTTCTTGGCTCTCTGTCCCTTGTCACAGCCCCCAGGTCCCTCTTTCTACTTCTCTTCCTCCTTCCATGTCTCAGACCCCTGATCTCTCTTCCCCTCCAGATCTTTTGCTAACTCTGTGCCTCCGCATTTCTCTCCCAGTCGCTCTGTCTCCTGCTCTCTCTGTTTTTGTTTTAAGATTTTATTTATTTATTTTTAGAGAGTTGAAGGGAGGGAGAAAGAGAGGGAGAGAAACATCAATGTGTGGTTGCCTCTCACATGGCCCCCACTGGGGACTGGCCCACAACCCAGGCATGTGCCCTGACTGGGAATCAAACCGGCGACCCTTTGGTTTGCAGCCCGCACTCAATCCACTGAGCTACGCCGGCCAGGGCTCCTGCTCTCTTTAACTTACATGTTTCTCGGTTTTTTTACTCCTCAGTCTCCCTGTCTCTCTCCCTGTCTCCTCGTGTCCTTGTGACTCTTCGTCTCCGCGCATCGCTCTCCTCCCACACGTCTTCTCCCCACGACTCCATCCCTCTGCTTCTGCCTCCTCTGTCCCTGTGGCCACAGTTCCTCCCCTGAAAGCTCCAACATCTGCCTCACCTCCTCTGCATCACTGGCCTAGGTTTCCATGCCGTTTGCATGCTGGCATGTTGTTTGTATGGGCTGTTTTGCGTGACCATTGCATGATGGTGTCTGTGGGACTGGGTTGAACTTTCCTGCTCCGGGCCCTAGTGGGTAGCTGCCCGCTGACCCGCTGGCCCCACAGCGGACATTGCCCGCAGCATGGGTGCCAAGACGGTCATTGCCATTGACGTGGGGAGCCAAGACGAGACAGACCTCAGCACCTATGGAGATAGCCTGTCTGGCTGGTGGCTGCTGTGGAAGCGGCTAAACCCCTGGGCCAACAAGATCAAGGTTCCGGACATGGCCGAGATCCAGTCGCGCCTGGCCTACGTGTCCTGCGTACGGCAGCTGGAGGTCGTCAAGTCCAGCTCCTACTGCGAGTACCTGCGCCCCCCCATTGACTGCTTCAAGACCATGGACTTTGGAAAGTTTGACCAGATCTATGTGAGTGGGTGGGAGTGGCCTCGTGTCAGCGCAGGGGGCTGGCAGAGCTTGACTACTGAAAGCCCAGACCACGAGGGGAAGGGTTCTAGGGCTCCCATTCCCAAATGGGATCTGTGGGGAGTAAAGCAGTAATCGATTAGTGATGTCTGCATCAAGTGCGGCAAAGGAATGTGATGCTCACGTGCTGAACATCCACTAAGCGCCTTATATGCCACTTCCTGAAGCACTGTGTAGAGATTTTTGCATTTATGGGGATGAGAACAGCAGTCAAGTAGTAATGTTTGTGGCAAGTCAGCAAGGGATGGAGCAGTGCATACATCGTGTGCCACTGACCCTGAAAAATGTGCATGACTGCTAGCTGCTGCTCAGAGCCCTGAGTAAGAAATGTCTGGGGCTCTTACAGGGCTAACTGGCAAAGCACACCCTGATGGATTAGTTATGTCTGTAATGGGCGTGGGAGGTGGCGATATCAACAGAGGCACTGCTCATTTGGAGAACTTGAAATGAGGTTGCCCACCACCATCTTGGGTCATTGGGTACTTGGCATGGGATGCGTGGGAAAGAATACGGGGTGACTGACTGGTAAGGTCTGCCAGGTGCACAGAATGGGGGACATGGGGCGAGTGTGCTACATACAGCTATCTGTGAAATAGGGTTAGTGTTAAATACCCAAACCCCAAAGCATCAGGTTTTTGAGGGGCCAGGGAAGGGGCGGGCAACGTGGGAATAAGCAGAGGGGACGAGGTGGAGAATGTGGGGGAGTTGCAGCATGGATGGCCCCGGCCCCCTCGCTTCTTGCAGGATGTGGGCTACCAGTACGGGAAGGCTGTGTTTGGGGGCTGGAGCCGGGGTGATGTCATTGAGAAGATGCTCACGGACCGGCGGTCTGCAGACCTCATTGAGAGCCGCCGCGCCGACGTAAGCCAGGGACTGCCCCACCTCGCTGGGTCTCTCCCAGACCGCGGTGACCCCAGTTTTCCCTGGGTTTTTGCTGACCATCCCCATGCCACCCATAGGTCCTGGCCTTCCCCAGCTCTGGCTTCACGGACTTGGCGGAGATTGTGTCCCGGATCGAGCCCCCCACCAGCTATGTTTCTGACGGCTGTGCGGATGGTGAGGGCTGTCCCAGGGCAGGTGGCCTGAGGTCAGTGGGATGGGGCTGGAGATGCCGGAGCTGCCCATGCCCCCTCGTCCTCACACTGTTGCCCGGGTTCCAGGGGAGGAGTCGGACTGCCTGACAGAGTATGAGGAGGATGCAGGTCCAGACTGCTCCCGGGACGAAGGGGGCTCGCCCGAGGGCGCCAGCCCCAGCACAGCCTCGGAGATGGTGAGAGGGGCAGCCTGGGCCTCCACAAGGTGGGGTGACGTGGTGGATGCATGCCGAGGGACACGAACCGGGGTCCTGTTCTGTGTGACGTGTGTGTGGCACCCCTGTTCCTATAGGAGGAGGAAAAGTCGATTCTCAGGCACCGGCGCTGTCCGCCACAGGATCCCCCCGGCGCGGCTACAGAAGCCTGAGGACCTGCAGGGGGGCCCCCAGAGCTGGGCTCCCCTCTGCTTGCTGCTATGCCTGTGACCTCCAGGCCCACACACTGGATTGTGCACTGATGACCCTTGAAAACCCCTCCAAATAAACCTCCCCTTCTGGAGGTGGGCCCGTGTTGTCTCTGGGTGCAGGGACAGCTTGCCCTCGATTCTGTGCTCAGGGTGGCAGGGGCTGGACCTTCTCCCGGTGACCTGTGCACCCTGCCTCAGACTGGCCTCTGCAGACTGTGAGCACCATCCCAGAGCTTGCCTGTGGTCCTACTGTGTGCCGGCTTTGGTCCATGGAGTCTCCAGGTGCCACATGCAGCCCCTGGGGGTCCCAGAGCCCCCCGGATGCCATCACAGCACCACGCAGGTTCCCTTCTAGGTTCCACAGCCCCGGTCCCTGGGCTGGCTCTCCCAAGCTTTCTGTGCATTCCTGCCATGTGCACTGTTGAGTTTGGTTCCTGAAAGACCCCGTGTGCACACACACGTGTGCAGGCACAGGGTGCAACAGCTTTACTCTCTGATGCCCCTGGGCACTGCCCCTCCTGTGTGCTCAGCTGAGGTCACATGGTGAGCCGTCCCTGCTGTGCACTGTTGCTCGCTGTGCTGGCGTGCTGATTGAGAGCGCAAGGCCATGGAGATACCCCACCTGGTGTGGAACCCCTGCCTGGGCTCCTTACCAGAGCTCTTGGGGCCTCAGGTATTTCACCTGTGAGGTGGGGATGCCACTGGCACTGGCCTCATCAGGTGCTTCTATTACTGGACTCCCAGAAAGGGATGGAGTGGAGGGGACAAGGCCAGAGACCAGGGAGCGATGACGAGACCTAACAGGGCAGCAGACATGGAGACGGTGAAGGGACAATGCCCAAGAAACCTTTACAATAAAATTTGGCAGCCTTGGCCAGGTGGCTCAGTTGGTTGGAGCACTGTCCCAATATGCCAAGGTTGCGGGTTCAATCCCCAGTCAGGACATAGGAGAATCAACCAATGAACGCACAAATAGGCGGAACAACAAAGCGATGTTTCTCTCCCTCCTTGCCCCCTTTGGCAGAACATAGAGATTGGTGGGCAGTGGGGTGGACAGGGCTGAGAATGCCAAGGAGGGTCAGGGGAGCTTAGCATAAGTGATGGGGCATCTTTCCAAGGAGGGGCAGGAGCAGGTACAATGCTGGGCCCCATTTAGAACTCCATGAGTTTGAGGAGTTGGGACCGCAGGGAGAGATGGTGGGGGCCCTGGGCCTTTGGGGACAGGAACTTAGGAGAATTCTGGGAACAAGCCTGGAGGTGTCGGAACAATGGTGGAGATGGGTGCTGTGGGGACAGATGAAGTCCAGGGAGAATGTGACCACGCTACTTCTCTCTGGTTACGGAGTTTGAGACTCCACTGATGCCAAGAAATCATGGGGTTCTGGTGAGGGTCCGGGGTTCTGGGTCAGGGCATGTGCCCTGCATGCTGCCTGCAGGAGTTGGCCAAGAAGAGTGGAACCAGAGCACACTGATGGGGCCAGGATCCCAACAGGGTTTGCTTGGTGTGTTTGGGCCTGGTCTCCTGAGATGGCCACATAGAGGTCAGATGGAACTGGCAACCAGACAGGACACCAGGATCTGGGAAGCTAAGTTAAAGGGTCTCTCATACATAGTGTTAGCATGCAACCCCCCAAGCCTCTTCTAGGTCTCTACCCAAGAGAAATGAGAACACATGCCTATCAAAATCTTACACATGAGCCCTGGCTGGGATGGCTCAGTGGAGTGAGTGCAGGCCTGTGAACCAAAGGGTCTTGGGTTTGATTACTAGTCAGGGCATATGCTTGAGTTGCAGGCCAGGTTCCCCAGTTGTGGGCATGTGAGAGGCAACCACAAATGGATGTTTCTGTCCCTCTCTCCTTCCATTCCCCCTCTCTAAAAATAAATAAAATCTTTTAAAAAATCTTGTACATGAAAGTTTATAGCAGCATTATTCATAATTGCCAATCACAGCCCATCAAGGGGTGAATGGATAAACAAGCTGGTCTACCCGTACAATGGAATATCATTCAGTCACAAAAGTGAGTGGAGTCCTGATACAAGGCACAAGCGGATGACGCAGGAAAACATGGTAAATGAAAGAAGCCAAATGCAAAGGCTGCATAGTCCACAATCCCATTTGTACGAATGGTTCTGTGAAATATCTAGAACAGGCCGATCCCTAGAGGCAGACAGTGGACGAGCAGTTGTTGGGGGTGAGGGGTGGGGGGGATGTGGAGTGAAGGCTGATGAGTATAGAGTTTCTGGGTTTTTTTTTCAGCTTTATTGTGATATAATTGACAGAACCATATACTATATAAAGCACACATGGGATGATATGTACACATTGTGAAAGGACCTCCCCTACACTGAGTTAGTTAACGCCTCCCTCACCTCACCTTGCTTTTGGTGAGTTCGTTTAAGTTCTACTCTCTTAGCGAATTCCAGTCACCAACCACAATCACCACGTTTTACATCAGGGCCTCAGACCTTGTTTACCATGTAACTGGAATTTCCTGCCATCTTACCAGCCGCTCCCATTTCTTCCAGCCACCTCCCCCCAACCTCTGGCCACCACTTCTCTGTTCTCTGTTTCCCTGGGTTCTACGTTTTTAGTTTAGATTCTGTGGAAAAGTGATGTCATGCAGCATTTATCTTTCTCTCTCTGGTTTATGTCACTTAGCATCATGTCAGATTTATCCACGTGTTGCTAATGACAGGGATTCCTTCTTTTTAAAGGCGGCATAATATTCCATTGTGTATATATATCCCAGCTTCTGGACAGATTCATTTTCCCACAGCCACGCAGGTTGTTTCTGTGTCTTGGCCATTGTGAGTAATGCTGTGACGAACATGGGGTGCAGATCTCTCTTTGAGATAACGATTTCGTCTCCTTTGCATGTGTTGCTAGGAGTGAGATGGCTGGATCCTATGGCAGTTCTATTTTTAGTGTTTTGAGGACCCTCCATCCTGTTTCCCACAGTGGCTGCACTCTGTTTACATTCCCATCAACAGTGCACGAGGGTTCCCTTTCCCCACATCCTGTGATGGAAGTGTTCTCATGGAGAGTGGCAATGGTTGTATAGGTCTGTGAATACACTCAGGCCCATTGAAGCGCACCCTTTCCTCGCGTGAGTTACATGGAGTGCGAATCGGATCCACAGACAGGGCCTTTGGGAACAGAAAACTCAGTGATTGCAAATAGGAAGCGGGACTTTTCTCACAGTGAGGGGACTGTGCCCCTTGTCAGCTGGGTGGCTCAGATTTCTCACCTGTCCCTTACATAGTTTTAGTCCCCAACTCAAAAAGTTGCTTTGTGATTTAAATAAAACAAAACATTCCTACGTGGACACGTGCACAGGCACGCAAGCCCGCAGGACGCCCCAACCCTTCCTGGATGGCTTCTTACTTCTCTGCCACCAGGGGGCGATCCTGATGCGCTGTCTGGCTATCTGGCCGCAGGTGTGCAGACTTCAGGGGTGGAGTTTTCCTCTGGAGAGTTCCGTGTGCCGTGGTCGCAGTCCACTAACTCCCTGCTTGTTTTGTCCTTCAGGGTAAACGACATTCACTGGGGAGTGGGAAGTGCTTTTTTCACTATTAAATTATTATCGTGCGCTTGAAATAAATTTTAAAAACAAAGCATAAAAGTAAAGATACTATGCCCTGGCCAGGTGGATCAGTTGGTCGGAACTGCTCTCTCCTGCACCAGAAGGTTGTGTGTTCAATCCCCAGCTGGTCTGGGCGTATCCGGGAGGCAACCGATGAACGTTTCTCTCTCCCTTCCTCTCTCTCTTTCTCTCTCCCTCTCTCAAATCAATAAACAAAAAGGAAAGGTAATATGTGTTCATTTGGAAATATAGATTCATGAAAACATTTGGAAAACAGTATAAAAAAGGAAAACAAGTCATCCAAATTTCACTGCCCAGACGCAAACATGGCTGCTATGTTCTTCTCTTTTCCCAGTTTCTTACTCCACGTTCACTTTACATGTCTGGTTTTGCTTTTATGGAAATTTGAAGCCATTAAAAAAAAAAGATGGACAGATATGACGACCTGTCAAAGATGAAAGACCAACAAAGCAACAGCCTGGAAGGAAGTATTTGCAACATAAATGATAGGCAAGAAGTTGGTAGTCATCCATGTTTATTTTTATTTTTTTAATATATTTTCCTGATTAAGCTATTACAGTTGTCCCATTACCCCCCTTTATTCCCCTCCGCCCTGCATACCCCGCCCCCACTTCCTTCCTTTTAGTTCTTGTCCATGGGTCATACACATAAGTTCTTTGGCTTCTACATTTCCTATACTATTCTTAACCTCCCCCTGTCTGTTTTCTACCTGCTGTTTATGCTACTTATTCCCTGTACCTTTTCCCCCTCTCTCCCCTCCCACTCCCTGTTGATAAACCTCCACATCTTATATAAATCCCTTTAACATTTCATATAATAAAGGCTGGATGATGATGAACTCCTTGAACTTGACCTTATCTGGGAAGGACTTTATCTGCCCTTCCATTCTAAGTGAAAGTTTTGCTGGATAGAGTATTCTTGGATGTAGGTCCTTGCCTTTTATGACTTGGAATACTTCTCTCCAGCCCCTTCTTGCCTGCAAAGTCTCTTTTGAAAAATCAGCTGACAGTCTTATGGGAATTCCTTTGTAGGTGATTGTCTCCCTTTCTCTTGCTGCTTCTAAGATTCTCTCCTTATTTTTGATCTTGGGTAATGTAATTATGACATGTCTTGGTGTGATCCTCTTTGGGTCCAACTTCTTTGGGATTCTCTGAGCTTCCTGGACTTCCTGGAAGTCTATTTCCTTTGCCAGACTGGGGAAGTTCTCTTTCATTATTTGTTCAAATAAGTTTTCAATCCCTTGGTCTTCCTCTTCTTCTGGTACCCCTATAATTCAAATGTTGGAACATTTAGAGATGTCCTGGAGGTTCCTAAGCCTCCCCTCATTGTTTTGAATTCTTGTTTCTTCATTCTTTTCTGGTTGGATGTTTTTTTCTTCCTTCTGGTCCACACCATTGATTTGAATCCCAGTTTCCTTCCCATCCCTTTTGGTTACCTACACATTTCCCCTCATTTCATTTAGCATATCCTTCATTTTTTTAAATCTAATTTGTGATCAAATTCAACCAATTCTGTGAGCATCCTGGCTACCAGTGTTTTGAACTGTGCATCTGACAGGTTGGCTATCTCTTCATGGCTTAGTTGTATTTTTTCTGGAGTTTTTATCTGCTCTTTCATTTGGGCCATTTCTTTTTCTCTCGGCACACCTGTTACATGGGGTAGGGGTCCAAGAGGGCACAATGGCACTTGCTCTGCTCTCTACCGGCTTTCAGTCACTTCCCCCACTACCCACAAGCAAATCGGGCCCTTCCAGTGCTGGTTCCAACACAGGTGGACTTGTTCTAGGATCCTGTGGGCCCCTCCAACAAACTCCCCTGTGAGGCTGGGAGTTCCTCAACCCCCACAGGTGTTTTCAGTCAGTGGTTTGAAGTTTTAGTTCCCTGCTGGGCCCCTGGGCTGCAGTCCCTCTGGCCAGTTTCAGCATTGTGAGCCCGGCTTCACAAACTGCTATATCGCCATGCCCTCTCTGCCCCACTTACCGTCTGGATGAACGTGTCTTTAACTCTTTGGTTGTTGGACTTCCATACAGTTCGATTTTCTGTAAGTTCTGGTTGTTTTTTGTTTTTAAATTGTTGTTTTCCATCTTTTGGTTGTGCAAGGAGCCACAGCGTGTCTACCTACACCTCCATCTTGGCCAGAAGTCTCGTCCATGTTTATTAAACACTTACGCACTCAACTGCTCTAGCTGCTGCCGCACACATGCTGCTGTAATGCTCAGCCCTCTGAGACAGAGGCCGTCACTGTCCCCATCCTACAGATGGGAAAGAGAGACACAGAAGAGGTAAGCAACTTGCCCGAGGTCACAGCCAGTGAACATCAGACCTTGGATCAAAGCTGCTTGGCCCTGCGGTTCATACTCCAAACTCTTACCTCATTACATGATTTTTGTAGAGTCTGTGTTGACACCAGGACTGTGTAAACAGTAGAAATATAAACACTATATAACAGTAGAAATACAAACAGCTATATATATATATATATATATATATATATATATATATGCTCAACCTTCCTAGTAATCAGGCAAATCTTAGCTTTTTTTCTTTTAATTTTTTTCTTTTTTCCCCTCTCTTTATTCCCTAATCTATAGTTTCCATTCTTTAATTTGGCAGATGTCAAAAATATCAACTACGTCCAGTTTTAACAGAGAATTGGATAAATGGTATGCATTGCCACACTGTTGGGCAAGGAAAGTGTACATTACTGAAAGCTTTTTGGGAGGGAATTCAACTGGGTTTGAACACAGTATTTATAGCACATCATTGATGCGGCCATTCCACAATCCACAATCACATCTGTGAACACAGGCCCTGGTGACGTGGGCTCGCTGCAGTCCGGCTCACCACAGAGCCGTTGTTCATGAACCCTACACATGGGCAACACTCTGAAAGACTGACAGTAGGAGCATCGTTAGAGGCATTAGGGCATGGCATGCTAGGGGACACTCTGCAGCCACTAAACGCGAGACAGCCTTGCATTCCTGGTGTGAAAAAATCCCTGGGCGCACTGCTCCAGGAGACACACATCCAGGGAACACCGAGTACAGCATGCTCGCATGCCAGCAAAACACACGGATGGCACACAAGTGTGTGCATGCAGTAGACACCATCAAAGTCTGTCTCGAATAGTCAGCTGTGGTTCTCTCTGAGAAGAAGTGGCAGGGTGAGAGTTACAGGGACATTTTTGTATTTTCACTTTTGCAATGAGATTGTATTATACTGATATTTTTAAAGTTCCAGAAAATATCTTGTTATTAAATATTGCTTTAAAGCATGGCTCCTCCCTCTCTCTCCCACCCCCATGGTGGCATCATTATTTAACCAGTTCTTTCGGTTGGGTATTTAGGGTGTTGCCAATGGTTCACCATTAGAAATGAAATCGGATAAATATCCTTATACATTAGTCTTCAGGTGCCTTTCCAATGATTTCTTTATGCTACCCCCTGTTCATTAGTGAAGAAACAAATGGGCAAAAAATGTTAGAGAAAAATATCTCAGAAGTGGAAATCCTGAATCTAAGCAGTTTTGTTAATAGTTCTTGATGCATTTTGCCAAGTTGCCTTGGGAAAAGTGGTCCACATGCCCAGGAGTGGACACAAAGTCCTACTTCACAGAGCACTTGAAAGCACCAGGCAGGGTCCCAATGTTAAAATATCTCCTTATGCAACGTCCATGCATCCATTCTAAGTATTCCGCACTTATGTCTTCATTATTCCTTGCAATGGTCTTTACTTCACTTTTCATAGGTAAAGTGAGGCACAAAGCACTCAAACGACTTTATCAACAGTCTCACTTTTAAATAAGCTCACTTTCATTTCTCATTTTTTAAAAATCTGGACCTCTCTCTTTTTTTCCTGATGAGTTTGATTAAAAGTTAGTTAATCTTGTTGATCTCTTTAAAGAACCAGCTCATGGATTCATCAATCTTTTGTATTGATTTTTATTTTTTAATTTTTAAAAAGATTTTATTTAGCGGGGAGAGGGCTATGAGGAGAAGGGTTTTCAGGAATCACTATAGAGGACACATGGACAGAACCAAGGGGGAGGGTGGATGCAGGGGAGGGAGGTAGGTTTGGGGGAGAGGAGAGGATGCAGACAACTAATTGAACAACAATAAAGTAATTAAAATTTTTTTTAAAGATTTTATTTATTTTTAGAGAAACAGATGCAGAGAAACATTAGGACCCAGATCAATGATTTGGAGCATAAGGAAGAAATAAACATCCAACCATAACAGAATGAAGAAACAAGAATTTTAAAAAATGAGAGTCTTAGGAACCTCTGGGACAACTTTAAACGTTCCAACATCCAAATCATAGGGGTGCCAGAAGGAGAAGAGGAAGAACAAGAAATGGAAAACTTAATTGAAAACATAATGAAGGAGAACTTCCCTAATATGGCAAAGGATATAGACTTCTAGGAAGTCCAGGAAGGTCAGAGACTCTTAAAGAGGTTGGATCCAAGAAAGCACACACCAAGGCACATCATAATTGCGTTACCCAAGAATAAAGATAAGGAGAGAACCTTAAAATCAGCAAGAGAAAAGGAGACAGTTATCTACAAAGGAGTTCCCATAAGACCATCAGCTCAAAAGAAACCTTGCAGGCAAGAAAGAGCTGGAAAGAAGTATTCCAAGTCATGAAAGGCAAGAACCTACAACCAAGATTACTCTGTCCAGCAAAGCTATAATTTAGAATGGAAGGTCAGATCAAGTGCTTCCCAGATAAGGTCAAGTTCAAGGAGTTCATCATCACCAAGTCATTATTATATGAAATGTTAAAGGGACTTGTTGGGGGCTGCCTACACCCATTTCTTGGTAAAGTCAAAATGCGTGAGATGCCTCTGCACAGCAGAAGGTGACTTGGGCAGTCCTCCTGCAAGTCTATCCCTTTGCCTGCTTGCTTTTATTTTATTACTGAGATTAGCACAATCTAGCTATCCTGGCCATTTCCCTGACATGAAAGGGTTAAAGAGAGGAATTAGGCTTTAAGCAAGCCAAACTGCTTGAATGCTGAAAAAGGACAGTTGTTAGGTTACATTTTAAACAATTATCTCTCAGAAGCAAAAATTTATTACCTACCCATTACCCTAGACAAGAATGTTTTTTATTGAGATCAGATACTTAGTGAAGGTAAAAATTTTTTAATGAGCTAAAAGATTTTAGTAAAAAGTTAAACATAGTGTATAAGATTTACATTTCAGAAAAATTCAGATAAGGCCATCTGGTGCCTAGGAAACTAAGGTCATTGACCAATGTTTACACTTTAGAAGCAGTTAATGGTTAGAATTGCCTTGGCCTGCATGCTATCATCTTCCCTGGACTTCTAAGTAAGGACAAACCTTTTTAAGAATCTTTAATTTACTAACTTAGACTTAAAAATATGTCTAGTCAGCCCTGGCTGGTATAGCTCAGAGGATTGAGTGTGGGCTGGGAACCATGGGGTCCCAGTTCGATTCCCAGTCAGGGCACATGCCTGGGTTGCGGGCCAGGTCCCCAGTGAGGGCCATGTGAGAGGCAACCATACATTGCTGTTTCTCTCCCTCTCTTTCTCCCTCCCTCCCCTCTCTCTAAAAATAAATAAATAAAATCTTTAAATATATATATATATATAGCCCTTAATTAGTGCCTGAAAGTTTGTAGTTTGTGCCTGATACTGTTCTTAGTTATTTGATTAATATATTTAATTGATAACTCTCTTTATCAAACAACTATTTGTTTAGCTTAAAATTTGAAATGTTCTGTGTCTTTTTTAATTGCCTATGTGTCAGCCCTTTTTTTTTCTGCCTTGATGATTTATATTATGCATCTGTTTTTCCTCACACTGGTTGTAAAAAGCCCCTTCTATAAAATAAAGATAATTTCTTTGTGAGTTGTCAGTTTGGGCCCAGAGGTCTAGCTAGTGGGCCAGTTTCCCTGAGGTCTGAATTGTCCTCCGGCACTTCAGAAAAAGAGAGTGTTGGATTTTTTATTTTCCTGTCGCCTTGCCGTCCATCCTCCAGGGGCCCGAAGAATTGCAGAGGCTGGACCTCTGCAGGGGCTTATCTAAGAAAAAGAACAAAAATATGAACAGTAAAATGGCAAAAACACAACTTTCAGCAACCAAACCTAAAAAAAACAAAAACAAAAGCTAACTAAGCAAACAACATGAACAGGAACAGAACCACAGAAATGGAGATCACACGGAGGGTTATCATTGAGGAGGGGCAGGAGGGAGGATGGGGGAAGGGTACAGGGAATAAGATGCATAAATGGCAGGTATGAAATAGAAAGTGGGAGGTGGAGGTTTAAGAGTAGTGTGAGAAATGGAGAAGCCAAGGAACTTATAAGTACGACCCATGGACATGAACTAAGGTGGGGGAATGCTGGTGGGAGGGGTTACAAGGTGGAGGGGAATAAAGGGAAGAAAAAATGGGACAACTGTAATAGCATAATCAATAAAATATATTTTAAAAAATAAAAATAATAAAAACTCCCAACAAACAAAAGTCCTGGACTGGAAAGGTTCGCAGGTGAATTTTACAAACATTCAAAGTAAAGCTAACACCTATTCTTCTCAAACTTTTCCAAAAAATTTCAAGAAGAGGAAAGATTCCCCAGCTTATTTTATGAGACCAGCATTATCCTAATTCCAAAACCAGGTAAAGACACTACAAGCAAAGAAAGTTATAGATCAATATCCCTGGTGAACTAGATGCTAAAATCCTCAAAAAATATTGGTAAATCAGATTCAGCAATACATTAAAAAGATCATACGCCATGATCAAGTGGGATTTATTCCAGGGGTGCAAGGTTGGTACAATATCTGCAAATCAGTAAACATAACACATCACATAAACAAAATGAAGGGTAAAAGTCACACGATCAACCAATAGATACAGAAAAGGCATTGATAAAATCCAGCATCATTTATGATGAAGACACTCAGCAAAGTGGGAGTAAAGGGAGCATACCTCAATGTAATAAAAACCATATGCAAGAAACCCATAGCCAACATCATACTCAACAGGCAAAAACTAAAAGTGTTTGCGTTAAGACTGGAAACAAGACGGGGATGTCTGCATTCACTTCTCTTATTCGACGTAGTATTACAAGTCCTGGCCACAACAATCAGACAGGAAGAAATAAAAGCCATCCAAATTGGAAAGGGGGAAGTAAAACTGTCATTATTCGCAGATAACATGATATCATACATAGAAATCCCTAAAGACTCCACCAAAGAAGCTACTAGAAGTAATGCATGAATTCAACAAAGTATCAGGAAACAAAATTAATATCCAGAAATCAGTGGCATTTCTATACACCAACGATGAACTATCAGAGAGAAACTGAGAAAACAATCTCATTTACTACTGAAACAAAAAAATTAGGTACCTAGGAATAAATTTGTTATATCCTCATCCAAGTCTATGTTTATTGATTTTGGAGAGAGGGAAAGGGAAAAAGAAAGGGAGAAACACTGATCCATTGCGCCCTATATGTGCCCCAACCAGGGATGGGAGTTGCAGCTTAGGTATGTGACCTGACCCAGACTTGGACCCACACCTTTTTGGTGAATGGGATGGTGCTCCAGCCAGCTGAGCCACCCAGCCAGGGCAATCTAGGAAGAAATTTAACCAAAGAAGTAAAAGACATGTACTCGGAAAACTAGAGGACATTGAAGAAAGAAACTGAGGAAGATACCAATCAGTAAAAGCACATACTATGTTAATGGAATGGAAGAATTAACATCATTAAATGTCCATACTCCCCAAAGCAATGTACAGATTCAACACAATCCCTATTAAAGTACCAATGACATATTTCGTAGACCTAGGACAAATAGTCCAAAAATTTATGTGGAAGTAAAGAAGACCCTGAATAGCCTCAGTAATCCTGAGAAAGAAGAATTAAGTAGGAGGGATCACAGTACCTGGTATCAAACTACACAAGGCCACTGTAATCAAGACAGCCTGGTTCTGGCATAAGAACAGACATAAGGTCAGTGGAACAGAAACTGAGAGCCCAGAAATCAGCCCACACCTTTATTGTCAATTAATATTGGACAAAGGGGGCAAGAGCATACAGTGGAGTAAAGACAGTCTCTTCAAAAAAAAAAAATTGGTGTTGGGAGAACTGAACTGGCACATGCAAAAAAGAAAGAAAGAAAAAGAAACTAGACCACAAAAATCACACCATAGACCAGAATAAACTCAAAATGGGTAAGGATTTAAATGTAAGCTGTGAAACTATAAAAAACCCTACAGGAAAACATAGGCAATACAATTTTAGATATCTTTCGTAGCAATATTTCTGCCAATACATCACCTCAGGCAAGGGAAACAAAGGGGAAAATAAACAAACGGGATTACGTCAAACTACAAAACATCTGCACAGCAAAAGAAACCATCAGCAAAATGATAAGGGAGCGCACTGCCTGGGAGAACATATTTGCCAATGAGACATCTGATGAGGAGTTAATATCCAAAATGACAAAGAATTTACACAACTCCACACCAGGAAGACAAACAATCCAATTAAAAAATGGACAAAGGACCTGAATAGACACTTTTCTAAAGAGGACATACAGATAGGCAACAGATATATAAAAAATTCTCAAGGTCACTAATCATCAGAGAGAGGCAAATTAAAACCACAGTGAGATATCACCTGACATTTGTCAGGATGGGTATCATCAATAAACCAACAAACAACAAGTGCTGGTGAGGATGCAGAGAAACGGAAACCCTCATGCACTGTTGGTGGGAATGCAGACTGGTGCAGCCACTGTGGAAAACAGTATGGACTGCCCTCAAAAAATTAAAAATGAATCTGCCTTTTGACTCAGCAACCCTACCTCTGGGAATATATCCCAAGAAACCCAAAACACCAATACAAAAGAATATATGCACTCCTATATTCCATGGCCGCATTATTTACAATCGCTAAGATCTGGAAACAGCCCCAGTGCCCATCAGTAGAAAAGTGGATAAAAAGGCTGTGGCACACTTACATGATGAACACTACTCAGCATGAAAAAGAGGGAGCTCCCACCCTTGCCACAGCGTGGATGGACCTGGAGAGCGTTAGGCTGTGTGAACTAATCCAGTAAGAGAAAGACAAGTGCTGTATGATTTCATTTCTATGTGGAATGTAATGAACAACACAAATGGACAAACCAAATAGAAACAGAGGCCTGAACACATGGAACAGACTGACAGCTGTCAGAGGGGACTGGGGAGAGGGGACTGGATGAAAGGAGGTGCAGGGATTAGCCAGCGATAGCACATTGCAGAAGTCATGGACACAGACAACAGTGTGATAATGGCCAGAGGGAAGGGAGGATGGGGGCTGGGAGGAGGTGGCACCAAGGGGGGAAAATGGGGACATCTACAATAGCGTCAACAATTTTTAAAAAAAGATGCCTGGAGTTCGGCACAATGGACTGAGACCCCGAGGTTGTGGCCTCTCTGACAGTGTCTTCTCAACATCTTTGGCAAAGGCTCCGTGAGTAAATACTCCTGGGCTTAGGGACCACGTGGTTTGTGTCGGGACCACTCAGCTCCCCGTCTGAGACTCTAGGCAGCCAGACCAGACCGTGTGTGGCAAGGGGGCGTGGCTGCGCTTCAGCAGAGCTTCATTTTCAGATGCTGTCAAATATCTTCTTTTGGTGTTTAAGAATCATTTCAAATATCTGACCCATTCTTAGCTTGCAGGCCACACAGAACGAGGTCCCTGAGCCACTGTGGCCCCTCTGTTTCTGCTGTTCACTGTGTGTCAGAGAACCCACTGTAATTTTATATTGCAAATACTTTTTTTAAAGATTTTATTTATTTATTTTTAGAAAGAGGGGAAGGGAAGGAGAGAGGGAAACATCAATGTGTGTTGGCCTCTCACGCCCCCCCTACTGGGGACCTGGCCTGCAACCCAGGCACGTGCCCTGGCTGGGAATTGAACTCTCGAGCCTTTGATTTGCAGGCCAGCACTCAATCCGCTAAGCCGCACCAGCCAGGGCTGCAAATACTTTTATAACGACTAATTTTATGGCTTCATTTTTTTCACTTGTAGTTCTTTCAATCTTGAGTTTATTTTTATTATTTTTTTTAAAGAAGTTTTTTATTTTATTTTTTTTTTTATTTTTAGAGAGAGGGGAAGGGAGGGAGACAGAGAGGGAGAGAAACAGCAATGTATGGTTGCCTCCCACATGGCCCCCACCGGGGACCCGGCCCGCAACCCAGGCATGCGCCCCGACCGGGAACCGAACCGGGATCCTCTGGTTCCCAGCCCGCGCCCAATCCACTGAGCCACACCAGCCGGGCCTTGAGTTTATTTTTTCATATGAGGGTTTGAATTCATTGTTTTCCCAGATGGTCACCCAGTTGTTCAAGCCACGTATATTGAATATTCTATCCCTTCCTCACACATTTGAAATGCTATCTCATTACAGAATATTAAATATTATTAAAATGCATTATGCTACATTTTATAGGTAAGAAGAAAGATACGTAGATAGACTGGAACTAGAATCTGTGTAACCAGATAAGAACTGCATTTCTTTAATATGACTTCTTCCTTAATTCAAGCTGGTTTTGTCCTGTCTAACAACATCATGACACAGTACATGTCCACTCCCTGAGCTGTGATTGTCACAATTGTTAAAGTACCAGTGCAGCCCCTGACCAAGAAATTCTTTTATTTTTATTTTTAATGCATTGATTTTTAGAGAGAGGGGAAGGGAGGGAGAAAGAGAGGGGGAGAAACATTGATGTGCGAGAGGTACATCATGCCCCCAATTGGGGACCTGGCCTGCAACCCAGGCGTGTGTCCTGCTGGGAATTGAACTGGCGACCCTATGGTTCACAGGCTGGCACTCGATCCACTGAGCCACACCAGCCAGGACTAATTATTATTATTATTATTTAAATCTTCCATTCCTTTCCCTTCCTTTCCTTTCCTTTCCTTTCCTTTCCTTTCCTTTCCTTTCCCCTTCCCTCCCCTTCCCTTCCCTTCCCTCCCCTCCCCTCTTTCCCTTTCCTTCCCTTCCTTCCCTTTCCTTTCTTTCTGTTTTAATCTTCACCCAAGGATGTTTATTGATTTTAGAGAAAGAGGAGAGGAAAGAAGAGAGAGAGAAACATCCATGAGTTGCTTCCCACACCTGCCCCAACCAGGGTTGAACCGAAACCCAGGCATGTGCCCGGCGACATTTTGGCGTATGGGACAACACTCCAATCAACCGAGCCGCCCTCCCAGGACCGTTCCCTTAATTATTATGTCTTCAGGGCATGAGGTTCTGGTCAGCATCCAATTGCCTGGAGGATAAAGCCTCAGGCCCTGCCCTGGCAGCTGTTTGTTGGAACATTGTCCAGATACACCAAGTTTGTGGGTCTGACCCCCATCAGGCACGTAGAAGAAGCCACTAACAAATGCATAAACAAGTGGAACAACAAATTGACATCTTTCTCTCTCTTCAAAAAATCAAGTAAAAAGAAAAAAGGAAAAAGCTCAGGTCTGTTGATCAAGGGAACAGAGTTTCGGTCAGACTGAAGATAATATCTTGACCTCAGCTGTGTTTCAGCCTCAGGCTGACCCACCAGCCCACATGGTGACGGGGTGACACCACAGCTGACGTCAGGACCTGGCCCAGCCACCAGGTGCCCTGCCCGCCCCAGCCAAGCAGTGGAGGCCACGGCACCAACTTTTTCAGTCACTGAGACTGACGGGACTGAGGATTCTTCCCCTGCGTGCCTGGTCCCAGTGCAGGCCACTCGGGAGCCAGGTCTCAGGGCACTCACTTACCTGTGACTCTGGGCTTGATGCCATTTCCTTAAGTAAACCTTTGCTTCTGTTTGAACTCCTGTTCCCATTTCACTGGGCTTTGATGCATACAGGCAAATGAACCCCTTTAGGTTTTCTAACATCTGTTCTTTTCCCTTAATGTTTTTTTCATTTTTGTAGTAGTACACACTCTTCAGATTATTGTTCTTTTATAGTCGTTTCATCCTTGTTTTCCCAGATTTTATTGTGATGTTCTTTCCTGTTTTTCCTTCCAGATATGTTCAAGGTCAATCTTCCAGGGCTTTCCCCAAGTAGCTTCTTCCCCACCAAGGTGCTGGAATTTTTATCTGCAAGTATTTTAAACCTACAAATCAATTCAGAGACTATCAGCAAACTTATACTATAAAGTCCCTACCCAGTTATGCTTTTAGCTTTCCATTGAATTGAAGAACTTGCCTTGTCATTTATGTCTCTCATAATATCGTGTCCTATCCAGTTCTTGTTAATTTCATCTTAAGTTTGTTACTGTTGTGAATGAGTCTATTAAACTAATCGATTATCTCTGGCATTTAGAAAAGCTATTGAATGTTCTATTTTTACTTTGTAACTGGCAACGCTTACTAGTTCTAATAACTTTCGGTTGGTTTTCTAAGCAAACAGTCATGCCAGCGGTGAGTCACCTCTGTCCCCCAGTAACTGCCTGTTGTTTCTGATCCCTTCTTCGTTGTGCCTTTTGGCACCTGCACGGACACAGTCGAACACTCCACATGGTGTTGATTGTTGTTATTTCCTTTTAATTGTGCAAATTCACCTTGAGCATGCTGTTGGCTTTGATTTAGGAGTTTTTACTCAAGAAAAAGTGTTAAATTGGCCCTGGCTGGTGTAGCTCAGTGGATTGAGCACGGGCTGCAAACTAAAGGGTCGCCGGTTCGATTCCCAGTCAGGACACATGCCTAGGTTGAGGGCCAGGTCCCCAGTGGGGGCCATGTGAGGGGCAAGCACACATTGATGTTTCTCTCCCTGTCTTTCTCTCTCCCTTCCCTTCTGTCTAAAAATAAATAAATAAAATCTTTTAAAAAGTGTTAAATTGACTGACCCTTTTAAGGCATAGGGACAGGTAAGGCAGGTGAGCTGGGCTATTTGAGTTCCCTTTGGAGGCGGCTTATTTGCATTATCCAGGGACCCTCTCACCTCTTGGGAATTCTGAGAGAAGTCCCCCTCTCTGTGACTAATCGGGAACTGCCTCACAGACTGAACTTAGACCAGAATCTCCCCACCTGAATTCCCTAAATTCTCTCCAGGAGTCAGGGAAAGAGGGTCTGCGGGCCAGTACGTGTATGAAACTGGAGCTCCGCCAAAGTGTTGAATGGGCTGTCCTGGTTCACTAAGCAAATGTTTGCACCAATTATGTGCAACTACCGTGTTGGAATCTGTGACTGCAGCAATGAGAAATTCTAAAAAACATTGTCCCTGCCCTTACATTCCTGTGGGAAATTGAAATTGTGTCAGATGATACATGTATGTTTAATTTCGTAAAAAGCTGCCAAACTGTTTTCAGAAGCAGCCACACCATTCCCCGTTCCCGGCAGCAATGTATGAGTAATTGTCCCATGGACTTGCCAACTTTTGTTGTTACAACATTTTTTCTTTTTCCCTTGCTCTAGTAGTGCGGTGGTGTCTTACCATAGTTTAATTTGCATTTCTCTGATAATTGTGCTGAACATCTTTTCATACACTTATCTGCCATTTATATAACTTCTTCGGTAAAGTGCTCATTTAAATCTTTTACTAACAGGGGTGGGGTGGGGTGGGACATGAGTTGCTTGTCCTTATTAATTTGTAAGGGCTTTTTGATATATTCTGGTTACAAGTCTTTTATCAGGTATGTGTTTGTTTTGAGAATATTTTTTCCCAATCTGTGGCTTGTGTTTTCATTTTCCTGACAGTATCACTGAAAGACCTAAAGTTTTACATTTGAATTGAGTTCAAGTCATCGTTTTGTATGATCTATTTCTTTTTGTGTCCAACCTGGGAAACACAGCATGAAGATTTTCTCTTATGTTCTCATCTACAGGTTTCACAGTTTTTACTTCTAGGTTTAGGTCTATGTTCTACTTTGAGTTATTTTCTATATCAGCTGTAAAGTAAGGGTTAAGCTTATTTTTTGCATGTAGATACACAATTGTTTTTATACTATTTGTCCAAAAAAGAACCCTCTCCTTTTGTCATCGAGTTACTTTGACCCCTTTATCAAGAGGAAGATATCAAAGTAACTCAATGAGAAAAGCTACTTTGGACTCTTTCATCTATTCCATTGATATGTGTCTATCCTTATATTAATATAATGTTATTTTCCTTACTCAAACTTTATAATACGTCTTGAGATCAGGAAGTTTAATTTCTTCAACTTCATTCTTCATATTCAAATTGCTTAGACTGCTTGAGGTCCTTTGCGTTTCTGTGTAAGTTTAAAATCAGTCTGTACAGGAAAACCGGCTGGAATTATTTTTTTTAAGATTTTATTTATTTATTTTTAGACAGAAGGGAAGGGAGGGAGAAAGAGAGGGAGAGAAACATCAATGTGTGGTTGCCTCTCACACGCCCCTACTGGGGACCCGGCCTGCAACCCAGGCATGTGCCCTGACTGGGAATCGAACCGGCGACCCTTTGGTTCGCAGCCCACGTTCAATCCCCTGCTCTACACCAGCCAGGGCTTATTTTTCTTTTTGTTTATATTGATGATTATGTCTAACTTCTTTTCCAAATTGTGAGTTTTTATTACTTTTCTTGCTTTATTACACTTTCTGGGACCTCCAATACGAGGCTGAGTAGAGGCAGTTAAAAAGGATACCCTTGCCTTGTCCCCAGTCTCAGGCAAAACTTGTTCTTTCACTACTAAGTATGATGTTAGCTGTGAGTTTTTCATAGATACTTTTTCTTTGGTAGAGGAAATTCTCTTTTATTCTTAGTTTGCTAAGAGATTTTTCTCTCTCATGAGTAAGTGTTGATTTTTGTCAAATAATTTCTCTGCATCTATTGCAATGATGATTCTCACCTGATTTGAAATGTTGAACCAACCTTGCATGTGTGGGATGCATCCCACCTCATTGTGATGTGTTTTCCTTTCCACAGGCTGCTGGACTCCACGTACTCATCTTTTGCTGGGGATTGTCTGTGTCCGTATTCACGAGAAATCCTAGGCTGTGTGTTTTTTCTGGTTAAGTCCTTATCTGACTGTGGTATCAGGATAACGCTAACCTCATGGCACTAATCGGAAAGGGTGCCTGTTCTTCTATCTTTGGTAAGTGTTTGTATAGTTTCATTCACCAGGAAAGCTGTCTGGGCAGGGAGTTTTTCCCACGAGAAGGTTTTCAATCACCAATTCCATTTTAAAAATAGACATACACCCTGGCTGGTGTAGCTCGGTGGATTGAGCGTGGGCTGCAAACCAAAGGGTCACAGGTTCGATTCCCGGTCAGGGCACATGCCTGGGTTGTGGGCCAGGTCCTCAGTGGGGGCCACGTGATAGGCAACCACGCACTGATGTTTCTCTCTCTCTCTCTTTCTCCCTCCCTTCCCCTCTCCAAAAATAAAATAAATAAATTATTTAAAAAAAAATAAAAATAGACATAGGATACTTGAACAACAATAAAAATGTGTATAAAAATAAAAAGAAAAAAGAAAACTGTATTTGAACAATAACAAATGTTTATAAAAAATAGAAATATAAAAAATAAAACAAAATAGACATAGGACTATTTAGGTGATCGATTTCTTCCTA
Organism: Micronycteris hirsuta; assembly: GCA_004026765.1. Classification (NCBI taxonomy): domain Eukaryota; kingdom Metazoa; phylum Chordata; class Mammalia; order Chiroptera; family Phyllostomidae; genus Micronycteris; species Micronycteris hirsuta. The sequence continues at coordinate 106,430 of PVJI01001722.1, forward strand.
AGTAAGCTTTAGTAGTTTTGCATTTCAATTTGTCTATGCCCTCTAAGTTGTCAGATTTATCAATGTGAAGTGGTTCCCAAAACTTCCTCGTCATCCTGTTACTGTCTGCCAGGTCTACACTCATCTCCCACCTTCTTTTTCAGGGCGCAGCAACTGCTGCTCAAGCCTCTGCTTCTGTCATGTTCCCATTGGCCCAAACAAGTCACATGGCAATGTCCTGACTCACTGTGGGAGGGGCCTCCAGAAGTGGGTGGAGACGGGCAGATGCGAACACACTGGGAGCCATTACTTCAACAATTTTACCGTTCCCAGTCCCTCTTAGTGGTAAGTTCCTGCCCCGAAGGAACAGAGTTGTTCACATTAGTTGGTTAATGATTTTGTGTGGCTAGTTTTATTTATGTAGGTGTAATAAAATTATTGAACATACATCAGGACTGCGTTGTTGTATGGCTTACCTGTCTGTACTTCCCCTACACCAGTTCCTCCCAGGGCACTCACCACAGCTGTAATTAGATGGTAGTGTCTTTAGCTGTTCAATGTCCACGTTCCCACCAGAACAGAGGCTCTGTGAGGACAGAGACTGTCTTTGTCTGGGTTGTATCTCTAGCTCCTAGCGTGTAGCAATTAATTAATGTATTCTCTACTAATTAATGTATCCTAAATGAAAGCCTGTTTGCTACACCTTGACAATTATCTTTATGTCTAGGATACATAATTTAATACAAAAGTTGGAAAATGTGGAACGTGGCAGTGAAATAGATTCCACAAGCATGAATTGAGCACCTACCATGGGAATACTCTGCTGAAGGAAAAACCATGTATCCAGCAGAGCCAGAGGGGCTGCTTCTTGCAGTAGTGAGCTCCCTATTCATGGAAGGAATCAAGGATGGGCTGGGCAAGAGGAGACAGAGACGCTGCAGAGGGGCTTGTGTGAGCTCTGGGTAAAGGTTTGGACTAGCCAATGTTCGCGGTCCTTTCATCCCTGACACACCGCCACTCCCCAGTGGAGACGAAGGAGGAGGGAAAGGAGCGCCAGGGGATGACCCCGGGAGGGGGAGAGGTGGGGCTGGGGGAAGAACAGCTTCAGAGGGAGGCAGAGGAAAGGCATGGAGGGTGGCTGGAGGGGCAGAGGGGCTCCCCCTCATCTCACTCCGCAATCTGGCTTTCTTCCTCCTGCCTCCCCAAATGCACGCTCCTGAGGCTGCTTTCTCCGAGGTCACTGCTGAACACTCTGTCCCCATAGCTCCTCTGAGTGCTTGCCGAGTGTCTGCCCTCCAGGCCAGTCCTGAATCCTGGAGATCCCTGGGCCTCCTTTGTTATTCCTCCCCAGGCTCTGTCCTCAGCCTGTCTCCCGATCCAGGAGCCTCAGTGTCTCTGACTCCCACAGGCCACCTCTTGCCCTGATGATGACACTCAGGTCCAGACCAGCACGGCCGGGAGCTCCCAGCCATGGAGTCTTGTAGGATTGGAACACCCCGAAATGCCAAAGATTGTGTGAGATTTGATTTTTCCCTTATACCCCTTCCTTGTGCCCTCAGGGCTTGCAAGGGCCAGCAGTCCAGCACTGAGCTCAGGGGATGACACAGGAGCCTCTGGGTCGGGGCCCCCACGGGCCTTCCAACATCGCAGAGTCGCCAGAACCCCTTCTCTCCATGCTGCATCCTGCAACCTCCTTCCCTACAGCCACCTTGTCTGGTCTCCCTACTTGTAGTCCCTGCCTCACTTCTGTCCCCCCAGAGAACCCTGCCTCCCAGGGGAGGGAAGGGCGCAAGGGCTGACTCAACAGAACATTTCTTCCTCAAGGACGTGCAAAGGAGAGGAGCATGCACACTGAGATAATCTCTCTGTGCTGACCAATGTCAAGACAGAGGATGTGCAGGAGTGTGTGTGTGTGTGTGTATAATAGACTATTTTTAGAGCAGTTTTAGGTTCACAACAAAAATTAGCATAAAACTGCTGCCCCCACACAGGCACGACCTCCCCCTTCGTCAACACCCTGCACCAGATGGTGCCTTTGTTAATACCGATGACCCCACACTGACACGTCCTTGACCTTCAGCTCATCCTGGTGCTGTCCACTGTGTGGGTTCGGATAAATGTACCATGACATACATTCATCACTTCGGAATCCTACAGCATCCTTTCAAGGAGCTGAAAGCCCCGCCTGTTCATCCCTCCGCCCCACCCCGGCCCCTGGCAGCCACCGACCCTTTTACCGTCTCCACAGTCTCCCCTTGGCCACAGTGTCGCAGAGCTGGAATCACACAGCCTGTAGCCTTGTCAGGCTGGCTTCTCCCACTTCGTAATACACATTTCAGCTTCCCCCATGTCTTTTCCTTGCCTGACAGCTCATTCGTTTAGTGCTGGATACTGTCCCATTGTTCGATGTTGCCCAGTTTTGTATCTGTCTGCTTCTGGAGGACATCGTGGTGGCTTCCAAGACCCCACTGTGTCTGTGTGTGAGAGGAGAGGGGCCGAGCTGCCCTCTGGGGCGCTGCACATCTGTAGATGCACACAGGCTTCTTGTCACAACGGGCATGCGATCGTGAGCCCCTGCTCTCCTCCCGGTCCCTCTGGGACCTGAAACTCAGCCTGTCCAGGGCGAGATGCACCGTCCTCCCTCCCTCCGCAACCCAGCCCTTCATCTCCTGCGCCCGTCTCAGAACCTGACACCACCATCCACCCAGCTGCACGTGGTGGGGACCTGGGCACCTTCCCAAACACCTCCCTCTTGTCCTTGCCTCCTGCCCCACCAGTCAGCGAGACCTGTCAGTTCTCTCTCCAGCTCCCTCTATCCCCAAAGCCACGCCCGTAGACGTGCACGGTCTTTCCACAACGGCTGCACAGAGTTGACTGTGTCCCCTGCATGTGTGTGTGCTTTTCAACAGGAGTGGGGCTCAGCATGCCGGGGGACAGTTGGTGATGGCTACAGACATATTTGGTTGTCACAGTTGAAGGGGGGGTGCTACTGGCATCTAGCGGGCATAGGTTGGGGATGCTCCTCAAGCCCCTGCAATGCACAGGATGGCTCGCAGCAAAGAACAGCCTGGCCTTAACATCCAGAGAGCTGAGTGGGAGCCCTGCTCAGGAGCCCCTCAAAGTCATCCCGACTGCTGCTGGCCCTGCCTCCTGGGGAACTGCCTGTCCAGATGAGAGAGCATAGAAAGTATTGTGTTTGGAAACTTTATAATATCTTAGCACAGAAATCTTATGACTGTTGGGCTCATGTTTTGCATATTTTTTTAAATCTTTTTTTTTTATCAGTAGATTTTTTTAGAACAGTTTTAAATTTATAGAAAACTTGGGCAGATAGGCCCTGACTGGAGTGGCTCATTTAGTTGGGTGTGGTCCCGCAAAGCAGATGGTCTCTAGTTTGACTCCAGGTCAGGGCACGTGCCAGGAACGCATGTTTGGTCCCTGGTGGGGGACCATGCAAGAGGTAAGCCATCCATGTTTCTCTCTCACAAAAGAGAGGGAGAGAAACATCAATGTGTGGTTGCCTCTTATGGGCCCTCAACTGGGGGCCTGGCCCGCAACCTAGGCATGTGCCCTGACTAGGAATTGAACCAGCGACACTTTGGTTTGCAGGCCAGTGCTCAATCCACTGAGCTACCTACACCAGCCAGGACAATAAGTAAAATCTTTTTAAAAAATTGATAGTACAGTTTCCATGTACTCCCTCCCCCAACACATACACACACACATAGAGTCTCCCCCATTTGTAACATCTTTGCTAGTATGGGACATTTGTTACAATTTACAAACCAATACTGATACATTAGTATCGACTAGAGCCCATGCTTTATTCAAATTTCTCCAGTTTTTTCATAATGTCTTTTTTCTGGTCCAGGATCCCACATGACATTTAGTTGTCACTTGGCCGGGGCAGTCTCTTCCCCGGCCTGTCTTTGATGGCCCTGAGGCACAGCTGTCAGGTGCCCTGGGGGACTTCCTCTGGTTGCTCCCCATGACTGTTTTGGGGAAGGATGTTTTCAGAGGCAACTTGCTGTGTTCACGACATCATATCAACAATGCACACAGTCAACCTCATAATGGCTGTGGGAGCTGACCTTGGTCACCTAGCCAGAGGACACAGCACCTGTCAGCTTTCTCCACAGAAAAGTTACTCTATCCCCCTCTTTTCGAGTTGTGCCTTTTGGAAGGCAATCACTACCTGAAGCCCCACCCTTTCTTGAGGGCAGACTATTGACACAACACTTTTGGAATTCTGCACGTCAGGTTTGTCCTTCATTTGTTAATGAATTCGACCAGTCTTTCTATCAGCCTGGACACGGGAGGTAGTATTTCATTCTCGGGGCGATATGCCGGCGGTGCGGTATCAGTTCTGCGGCCCCGTCGCCCCGGCTCTGGCCGTGGACGTGGGGAGCGCCTGCAGCGCCCCTCCCCCACCCCGCGCCCCGCACGCCCCGTCCGGTCAGGGCATTGTGCACATCCTTTTCCCTGTGATGCTCCTAGAAACTGATGTTTATTGCATTTCGTGGGATGGAAAAAAGAAAGGGGTCCCTTCGCTGGGGAAAATCGGAGAAGCCCTCCAAAACCTTCCACCGCGCCGCTTCCGCGCGGGCCTGCCCCTGGGCTTTCTGCTGCCCGCGGTGCCGTCCCTTCGCCGGCCCTTTTCACCTCTCAGTCCTCCCGGCCGCCTGCCGCGCTCCCCGGTTGTTTCCTCGCTGCCCCTGCGCCGTGCCCCTCGCGGAAACGATCTCTTCCGACGAATTTGTTCGTTGCCTCTCCACGCAGGTGTCAATGTTAATCAGTTTAACAATAACCCACAACCTTCGGACCAACTCAATGCAGGCGTTGTAAGGACGGAGACCAGCAGGCCCGAGTGCCCACAGGACTGTTCATTTGTTTAATTGTTCAAAATTTCAGAAATGTCTCCCAGAGATCCGTGGGGGGTCTGATAATAAACTCTCTTTTTCTTTTTAAACTAACTTTGGATATGGACATTATTGACATGAAGAGACGTCTCTAGGAATGATTAATTTCATGACTCTAAATTTCTATTTATTTTATTATTATTATTATTATTATTATTTATTATTATTTTAATCCTCACCTGAGGACATGCTCACTGACTTTAGAGAGAAGGGAAGGAAGGGAGACAGAGAGGGAGAGAAACATCGATTGGGAGCCCCATGCATGGTCCCTAACAGGGTACTCGGACTGGAACTCTAACTCGGACTGTACTCGGACTGGAAATCTAACCTGTGACCCTTCCATTTACTGCACGGCCCCCTGAGCTACCCCAGCCAGGGTCAAACTTCAGAGAGGCCACCATTGGACCTTGTGTGGGTGTGGAGGGCAAAAGCAGTGGCCACACCTGAACCCCATCACTGCAGCTGGCTGTGGGCGGGACGTATAGAGAGGGGACTCCAGCCTCCTCTGCTTGAAGATCCCCAGACCACAGGCCTCACCCAACGCCATCTGAGAGGCTGGGGTGTTTGGAGAAGACACAGGCTCAGACTGGAAGGGCAGCGCAGTGCTTCAGCAGAGGACCCCTGATCCAGGGGACTCGGGCTCAGAGCCTGTTCCCTTCTCCTCCACAAGGGATGTTGTGAGGATTTAATGAGATTGTGCTGGACATAAAAAACCCTTAAAAATCATTACCTGTTAGTATGATTCTGGAAGTACACAGACACAGAATTGTGCAGGAGATTTAGGTGTTCGTACACTCTCCCAAATCCATACCTGAAGCCTTGACCTACAGACACACTAAGTTATCCGACCCCCTGCACCCCCGCCCTCCCCGCCACCCAGCTGAATCACCAGGGCCTAGAGAGTTGGGAGGAGTGACAGCCAGAGGCGGCCCCAGTTAGGAAGGGGGCAGGAGGCAAGGAATTGGGGTGGGCCCAGGCGCTGCCTCGTGCACTCAGGGGAGCCAGTGTGACTGCACCTGCCTGGGCCCAAGGAACAGGCCCTGAGGGGCAGGTGGGACCTGATTCCAGCGGCCCTGTGTGGGTGGGGAGGTCCAGCCCAGCCAGGAGTTCCAGTTGGCCCGGTGTGGAGGATGGGCCCCGTGAGGCCTCCGGCGCTGGCAGAGATTGCACAGGCCTAGCTCCTGCTCCTGACCCCAGGCCCTCCCGGCCCAGGAGCACCAAGGGCCCACGGGCTCTATCCCAGGGCAAGCACCTGTGTCTGAGTGTGCACCATGCACCCTTGGGAGCGTGTGCTGGTGAGCAGTGGGCACCGCCATCACCTGTGTTTGGCCTTTGGGTCCACAGAGGTCATAAGAACCTTCCTGGGAAAAGCAAACACTCATGTGAGCTGGCTGCTCATACCACACTCATAGGAGGAGCAGGGCATGGCAGCAGGCACACCGCCAGTGCCAGGACTCCTCCCCACGCCTGGAGCTCGGACCCCCCAGTGGTGCCACAGATGAGGAAACTGAGGCCCAGCAGGGAGAGGACTTGTCCAGGTCTTCCAGGGGGCTGGGACGAGAGCCAGGGCACGTGTATCACATGCACCCTCACGTGTGCTCAGATGCATACACACAGGCCTCTTTGTGTGCCCACACCCACTCCTGCATGGGCACATCCAGACAGGAGGGCCCACACCCCAGTTCCCCTCCCTTGGGCACACCCAGCCCTGCCTGGTCACACACTCTGGACCACGAGACTTAGCCTCAACCACACCTGCGCAATGCATGTGGAAGGGACTTGGACCTTCCTACGAAGTGTGGCACTCACGGACCACCGCCTGAGGTGGGTACAGGGCAGGACCTTGGGAAATTGACTGGCTATCATGCTCCCTCATCGCACAGAATGTCGTGTAGTCAAGAAAGCACGGATTGTTCTGTGTTGGTGGAACACAGCCTCGCACTTATATCCCCAACACAGAGTTCACCCACCCAACCTCACTTATATGTGATGCACTAATGCCACCAGACACCCAAAATGCCCAGCTTGCACCCACAGACCATTTCAAGCACAACAACTTACACACACATGCCTACACAGAGCCGCCATTGCGCACCACAACCAGGCACACCCAGACACCCACAAATGCACTCACATGTAAAGAGATATGTTCAGCCACTCAATTTCTATTCAAAAAACCGGCACACATATGTGTGCAGCTTGTCACACTCACACTCAGGCCCATGTAACATCCACAAATTCACACAGATGCAAACACCAGCTTCCTACACACAAACACACTCAGAAACAAACCCAAACGCATGTGTACATTGTATACACACACAATCATACCTGGGTGTACACACTGAGACGTACAGGCCCACAGAGACCAAACACACAAACACTGCACGTTCACGCAGCTAACAGGCACACAGCTAACAGACAGTCACGCAGCTAACAGGCACACAGCTAACAGACAGTCACACAGCTAACAGGCACACAGATGTTTCACCACAAAAGCACAATGGAACACACAAGCAAGAATTAGACAAATATCCACAAATAGGGCTCAGACATTTACAAATACGTCCAGTAATATGTACACACTTGCATATGTGCACAACTATATTCGCACACCTCCACACTGACACACATAATCAGACACATATCACACACAAATATTCTTAGACAAATATACAGTTCCTAAATAAATATGCATGCTTGCACTCTCACAAGTGCATCCAGAAATGGACATTCTTACACAATTACACCCACTCCCACGGTTTACACACCCTGTCACACTTGGCTGACATCATAGACTCAAACACAGTCTCCCATGACTCCATTCGTGATGCATCAAGACACGTCCCAAAAGCGGTCCCCCCACGTACCCACTGCCCTGAGACCCTCACACACAAATGCACTCGGACACAAACACACCCCACTACACACTGTTGGGACCCCCAGCAAATTCTGTCGAAACCAGAAATACACGTACGGACATTTGCAATTATGCCCAGTTACAGCCATTTGAACACACGTAGACACAAACAGTCACAAGTACACACACTCGCAGTGCCTGTCACATACTCCTTCGTTGGCCTTAGCCACACCCTGGTACAAAACGCAAGTGCATTTACGTATTCACAAATATACACACTCCCAGAGCCACTGACAAAACACAGACACGCACACACCACTCCTATACCCTCAGGACAGACACCTACACAATATAGGCCCTCACACACACATCGCATGGAAAACACGAAACCCCACATATATGTGCGCACCCGCAGACATCCTCACACACAATTGTTCGGCACCTACACACAGCGACACGCAGAGATACGAATACACATATTCTTGTGTGCTCACAACACACTATCAGAAACAGGTGCGCCCACACAAATGCTCATGCTCGCATCTAAGGATACACACTTGGGCCAGCACACACATTCGAAAACAGAGGGTCCCTCGTCCTCTCCAGCGCGTTTTCACGAACACACACGCACACACGTGCACGCGCGCACACACTCCTCCGCAGCCTCCCCGCCCCACCCTGCGGCGAAGGCCCCTGCGAGGCGCGGGCACCGGCCTGGGGGCGGGGCGCACCTGGGCTCCGCCCCGGGGCGGGGCCGACGCTGCGTCGCGAACGCTAGCGGCCGCACCTGGCTCCGCGGCGGCCCGGGTGCGAGCGCAGCGCAGCGCAGCCGGAGCGAGCACGGAGCCGGCGCCAGCAGCCCCGGCAGCGCCATGGTGGAGGCGGCGCCCCCCGGGCCCGGGCCGCTGCGGAGGACCTTCCTGGTACCCGAGATCAAGTCGCTGGACCAGTACGATTTCTCGCGGGCTAAGGCAGCAGCCAGCCTGGCGTGGGTGCTGCGGGCCGCGTTCGGGGGCTCAGGTACCCTCTGGGGGGCGACAGGTGCGGGGGGCGGGCCTGGGAGGTCGAGGTCGTGGGAACAATAGCGCGGGCCGCCGGGGTTCCCGGGCTCTGGGTTTGCTGCTCGGCCCGGGCGTTGGACTTTGGTCGCCCGGCTGCGGGAGCGCGGTGGGGGTGGGGCCAGCGGCCCAGCTCCGCGCCAGGACCCAGCCGTCGCGGCCCCAGGTGAGCTGGGAGGTGTCTATAGGCCGCCTGGGGTCTCCAGTGCGGGCCTTGCCTTGCACGCTCTCCTCCCCTTTACACACTCGCATCACGCGCGCGAGGACTCCCAACTCACACCGAGGACCCACACCGGAGGCCCGGACGCACACCCAGCGTCGGCCCTGCCTGCGCTGCGGGCGGCACGGGGAGCTCCGGAGACCCTCTCTTTCGCCTCCACATCCCCGGCCAGGGGTGGCAGCTGACTTATTGCCCCATTTTGCCTAGGAGGCGGGCGAGCCCGGTGGAAGGGAAATAGCTTGTCCAAGATCGCCAGTGGCAAGAGCCTAGGCGCAGGCCCACTTGTGTGAAGGAGTCAGGCCACCCGGAGTGGAGAGGATGTGGGTGGGTCCCCAGGACTGGAGGCCCTGGGCAGGCTCAGTCAGGGCTACATGCCAGAGCTGGGAGCCCGAGCCTGGCCACGGGGAAGCTGGGGTTAATTAAGGACTGGGCCTTCCTGGGGGGACGCCCTGCCCACCCACTGGTCCTGGCACCAGCTGGGCACAGCCCATCCTCCCTCAGTGGCCTTCCCAGATGAACCTGTTCTGGGCGTGGGTCTCTGTGATAGCTGTCCCTCTCCCGGTGCTGCCTGAGCCTGTCTCTCTCTCTCCCTGCACCCTTGCACACAGGGCCTGTTTGCCCCCACACCCAAGGATCTGCTTGAGGAGGAAAGGTGGTTTCTGGGGAGAAGCTCAGGTAGCCTCAGCCCCTCACACCCCAGGTTGAGGCCCCAGGGGGCTCACCTTCCGGAATCAGAGCTGGGTTTGAGTTCTAGTTCCACCAGACGGTGGGCAGTCTCAGTTCCCTAGCCTCCCATTTCCCCCTTGGTAAAAGAAGGCATTCCTTCACCTATTTGTCCATTTGCAAGTGGGCCGGGACAATGCAAGAGTGATTGGAATCCCAGTCAGTACCTTCTTCACCAGGCAGCCGAGAGACAGAGGAGAGAGCGCTACCACAGAATTCTCTGCACCGTGTCTGGCACACAGTACGCGATACATAGATGCTTGCTATTACTGCTGCTGGCATCAGCGTGTTGATTTTATTAATAGTGTGAATATTATTCATCATCCCCTGGCCAGGGGACAGCAGAAATTACTCTCCCATTTCACAGAAAGGAAAGTGAAGTCCCCCAAGGAAATGCACTGACTCTTAGACCCAGCCTCCCATGCTGTGTGACACCCTCCCTGAAGGTCAATTTCAACCCTAACCCCACCCACCTTCTCTAAACAGAAGGAGCTGAGGAAGGTGAGACACCAGGCCCTGAGAGGGGAGTGGGGGACAGAACTCTGCTTGGTTCATGAACTCTGAGACTCTGTACTGATGCCTTTGGCTGCCAGGCCAGTGCTGGGCGCTCAAGCTGGATTGGGGGCTGGATGAAGGAGAATGGGCGATGGGACATGCAACCAGACATCCCTGCCTTGAGTGACATACAGAAGGATGCAGTAGAGCCCCGGCAGGGAGGACGTTCCTGAAACCCCCCAGGGAGGGGAGGAAAAGGGAAGGCACCCTAGAAGGAGGGCTTGAACCTTGAAGAATGCATCAGAGTTTGCCAGGGGTAGGGGATCACATGTACTGAGTAAGGCATGGGGTACGGACCAACAACGAGACGGAAGTGGGGGCCCTGGTGGTAACCGTGGGAGGCCGGGATGAAGGAGGTGTGTGAGACCGAGGAGGGCCTCTGAGGCCGGGGGTGAGGGTCTGAGGTCTAGGGCGTCATGGAAAGTGTTTGGGGACTGACACGATGAGATCAGACATGCAAGTAAGTGCCCAGGGGGATCGTGGCTGGGGAAGGGGTAGTTCTGGTGACTGCAAGGCACAGATGTGAGGAGGCCAGGCAGCACAGCAGGCAGGTGGGCTCCACAGAACTCCAGCTCAGAGAGAAGATGGAAAGGGTGCCATCGTTAAGCAAGTTTGGGAGACAGCCCATGTAGTCGCTTATGCCTTCAGAAAACCGACACGATGCATAGGGAGACTGGGTCCGTGTCAGTTCTGTCGTTTACTGGCTGCGTGAGCTTGACAAGCCCTGGCTGGGGTCTGGGCCTTGGTTTTCTCATCTGCACCACGGGCATCGGGACGTCAGTGCTGTAGGGACTAAGTGACCGAATGTGTGACGGTGACCGTGGCAGCGGTAACTGCCAGTGCTGCTTCAGGCTGCTGAGCCAGGGCCGCCAGACCCACGGGCCTGTAAGCAGGACGAGCACAGTGGCTTCTGAAGACCTGGTCTGGGAAAAGAACGCGAAATACCTCAGTAATAATGTGTTTACATCAATCACATGTTGAAATGATACCATGTCGGGTGTCCAGGGGACCCTTGAACAACGCAGGGGCTGGGACGCTGACTGCCCCACCTCCCCCCCACGTGCAGTTAAAAACCTGTGTGCCACTTCTGACTCCCGCAGAACTTAACTACTAATAGCCTGCTGTCGACCTTACCGATATCATCAACAGTGGAGTAACACACGTTTTTTGTGTGTTCTACACATTACATGCTGTATTCTTACAGTAAAGTGAGCTAGAGAAAAGAAAACGGTATTCAGAAAATCATAAGGAGGACAAGATGCTTTTACAGGATTTATTGGGAAAAATCCACATATGGATGGACCCATCCAGTTCAAACCCATGTTCGAGGGTCTGCCGTATATTAGGTTAAAAGTCTTACTAAATGAGACTTACATTGTTTGTTCCTATGTTTTAAATGGGGCTACTAGAAAATCTAAAACCACACATGTGGCGCACACTGTGTTTCCAAGGGAGAGCCCTGCTCTATAGCAAATGCTTCATAAACTGTAGCACAGAGTGCTGGCTGCCTCGGCTCTCAGGAGACAGTGGCACTGTCTGCAGACACTTGGTTGTCACGACTTGGGAGGGAGGTGCTACTGGCATCCAGTGACTGGAGACCAGGGATTCTGCTCAACAGTCTACAACCCAGGACAGCCTACCCCACCCCCCAGGTGAACACAAAGAATTATCCAGCCCCAAGTGTCAACGGAGCAGAGGTGGAGACGCACTGGGATAGAGGAAGTGCTTGGTAAACATTAGCCATTGGTGGCAACGTCTCATCTCATGGTTTCATTTTGAAGGCCCTGACAAGTCCTGCAGAAAAGAAACTTGTTCCATTTTCCCAGTGGGAATGAGTAGGAGCTGGAGAGACAGGGAGGAGGGTTTGGCTTTGAAAGATGCCAGGAGGTCGAAGCTAATTGCGTGTTGGAGGAGGAGAGAGAAGGAGGGATGGGGATTTTTCACTGCGATGGGAACAGAGAGAAGGAGCAGGTTTGGAGGAAGATGCTAAGGATTATGGGAGTTGCCAAGGCTACAGCAGGTGCTCAAATGGCCATGGAAGCCATCATATACGTGTGGGGGGGTGAACATGTCCATTTGCGAGGCCGCTGAGACAGCTATCGGGAGCTCTGCCTTGAGGAGGCAGGTGTGGAGGGGCTTGGTTCGAGTGTTGGGAACCTGGGAGATGCTGAGGGGAGGACAGCTTCCGGGAGGATGAGGTCCTGGGCAGAGAGCCCAGGCAAGACACAGGCTGCGATTGTGCATTGGGTGGCCACTGCTGGCCTTGAGGAGGCAGGGACCTGGAAGGGCAGAAGCCCGGCTGGGGAGGTCGGGGTGGGGGTAGGCTGGAAGGAAGTGAAGCCTGGAGAACTCTTCTTTCAAGGAGCTGAGCAGGCACCACACTCCACAGGGGTGGGGCGTTAAGTGGGAAGGTCAAGTACAATTTTAGGGGGTGGGGAGGGAGCCCAGCCAGGGAGGGACTGAAGGCAAGGATGCCTGGGCCCCGCGGGTGGGAGACATCGGGAGTGTGGCTGTGACGAGAGGCACCGAGGAAGGTCTGGTCACACTCGAATGTTCTAAGTGATAGAGTCCTGCCCCCACTCTTTCAAACACACGGGGAGCCCCAGTATACACAACAGCTTCTCTGACTGGAGTGATCGGGGCCTCCCTGGAAGAACCCCATGAGGGCAGGAACCCCCACATTGGCCTCAGTTACCTCTTCCTTGGCCTTCCTGGATCTTTCTGGCAGCTTATTCGGATCTTTCTCCTCCCTACCCTTGGGCCCTTCTTGAGGCCCTGCCCCTTGTGGGGCTTCCTCAAGCCTCTTCCTAGTCTTCAGTCCCACTCAGGGTGTCCGAGGCTGCGTCTGTGACATGATCTCACTGCTCTCCTAAGCCCCAGACCCTCATACTGAGCCTCCTGGACCCTCCCAACCCAGTCACCACCCTCTTTTCCCATGGGGCCCCCAGCACCTCCCTCCACATCCTCCCTTCAGTCACCAAGTTCACACCACTCACCCCCTACCCTGCCAAAGTGTCTGCAGTCTGTCCGCCTCCCCCATTTGGTGCTCTGCCAGCCAGCCCCCAAATCCAAGCTGAGAGCGTGTAGAGCCTGCTGAAGGTCTGGATCTGAAGGCCAGTTCCATCACTGCCTCTCTGTGTGGCCTTAGGCAGGTGCTTCCCAGGGTTGCGTTAAGGTGTAAATGAGCCTAATGATGTGGGTGATTAAGCAATATGGCATTGTGATGGTCCTTTCCCCGCCCCCCAACAAGACCTCTGACCCTCTCCCCACGCACTCTCGTGCGCTCTTCCACCGTCTGACCTTAGTGTGCATCTGGAACACCATCAGCCCTTCCTCTGGCAAACTCCCCCACACTTGTATCTTCTCTCCCGGTGCCATCCTCCCTGGCCCAGAGCCCCCCTTAACTGGAGCCATGAGATGGTGTGGGTGTGGTTGGTTGGTTCCTGGCGCCCTGACCTGCCCTCACCCCCCTCGCCCGCACAGAGCACGTGCCCTCGGAGCTGTGGGAGCCCTTTTACACCGACCAGTATGCTCAAGAGCACGTGAAGCCCCCGGTGACCCGGTTGCTGCTCTCGGCCGAGCTGTACTGCCGGGCCTGGAGGCAGGCGCTGCCGCAGCTCGAGACGCCTCCCAGCCCCTCTGCACTGTTGGCCCTGCTGGCACGGAGGGGCACGGTGCCTGCACTGCCTGAACGCCCTGTGCAGGAGGCTGACCTGCGACACCAGCCTATCCTCATGGTAGGCCCCCGACTACTGTGCTAGGCCAATTTCTGGGGCTCCACCCACCAAGCCCGGCCCCTCCCCAAAGGCTCCTCCCACCAGGCCTGGTTCCTCCCATCAGTACTCCTCCCACCAGGCGTGGCTGTTTCCAAAAGATACTGCTGTGGTCTTTGAGAACCGGCCTACACGGCCCTCCAGATCCTAAGACCTAGTGTGTGACCTCAAAGCCGAGCCCACTGGGAAGCCAGGACCCCTATCTTGGTTGCTTTCCTGAGGCTCCGAACCTCAAGCCCCTCCCACTTCCAGATTCTTCCCCTTGATTCTGTTCGGATCTCACCCTTCAGTCTTTGTGCCCACAGGGAGCCCACCTAGCGGTCATCGACGCCCTCATGGTGGCCTTCGCCTTAGAATGGACAAAGACGCCTCCCGGTCCTTTGGCCCTGGCCAGTTTGGAACACAAGCTCCTTTTCTGGGTGGACACGGTAGGTGGGGATAGGCCAGGGTGGGCCCCAGGGGCAGGTTCACCCAGTGACCAGGGCGCTGACCTCTCCTGGTCCCCCAGACGATCCGGCGGCTGCAGGAGAAGACTGAGCAGGAAGCAGCCCAAAGAGCATCTCCTGCAACTTCTGTGGACGGGGCAGCCCCAGTGCAGCCCTCGGTGAGACAAAGGCGTCAGATGGACGAAAGGACAGTCAGAAGGCTGGGTGGGCAGGGTGGGCGGACCTCATGGCCCTCTGAGCGCTGAGGCTGTTGGAGGTGACTCTCTCTCTCCCCCCCACCCGCCCCTCCCCTGTGCCCACGCCTCTCCTCTCTCTGCCTCTCTGGTGTCAGTGCCCCACCCGCTGGTACTGGAAGCTGGTTCCTGTAAGTGGGGCCATCTCTGCCCCGTCTGCCTGCCCTGCTTGTCACTCTGTGTCTGTCTGCCTGTCTACTTCCTCTACCTCCCCCCAGCTGTGAGCAAAGGAGGTGTGACCCCCAGCCCTGGGGGACAGACAGAAGCCCCCTGTGAACCAAGAGAAGGGGGATATCTCCAATGTTCTCCTCAGTTACCTGACAGAACGAACCTCCCCTCCCATAATCAAGAGGGTAGAACTCCCTTAGCTTGTCCACTCAGCCCAGGTGGGGAGTCCCCAGTAGTTTCTGAAGGGAGGGCTCCAGCCCGTCAGACATATGGCCCTGCCCTGAGTGGGCCGGGCACATGGAGAAGACCCCTCCTAGCCAAGAGGAAGGCCCCCAAACCCAGAAGAAGGTGGCCGATCCTTGTTGAGACTCCAGCCTCCCTAAGGAGAGACCCCAGCTTTGGGGGGTGGGGAGTGCCCCTCCCGGAAGCACAACAAGCGGACAAGGACAGCTGCATGTGGAGGGAGGAGGATTTGGGCTGGATTGGGTCCCCCGCCTTTTCTCACTCCTGGGGCCTGGGTTGGGGGTTCCTCCTCCTCTGCCTGCCTGCTTCTTCTGCACCCCCGCCCCCGCACTGAGCTGGGGCCTGGGTCTTCTGGAAGGGGCGGATTCCCTGCATGGAGGCTGCTCTGTGGGGTCCCTCCAGGTTGGGAGGAGCTGGGATCCCCAAAGCCAGCCAGAGTGCAGGCAGGGTGCTGGACGGCCAGGGGCTCGGGATGGGCCTCAGGGCTTTCCTCTCCCCCTCCCGGAGGTGTGCTCGGTTGCCCAGCAAGTCAGCACCCCTCCCGTCCCGCTGATGGCTGCTCCTCTCCCCCCAGCACGCAATTGCCTTCTGTTTGAAGGAGTCGGGGAGCAAACCCCCCATGGTAACGTATCCCCCACCCCAGGGTCCAAGGAGCCCCTGCCCCAGCCCCCACTGCTGGCCTGGCTGCTCAGAGACAACCCCCTGCCTCGCTGCTGCCCTTCCCCCACTCCAGGCTGGCCCTCACTTTGGCTCTGGGACCCCCAGCTTCATGCCCCCTCGTGGCGGAAACCCCAGGCCTCCCTGCCCAGCCTGCATGACCACTGACCAGGGGGCCAGCATGACCTCTGACCTGACCCGGCTCCTACCTACAGATCAGATACCGCAAGGACCGTACTGTGGCCAGATGTGCCCCCTGCTTTCCCAACGTGACTGGCCTCCAGGACCTGGCCAGTGGGGCTGCACTGGCCGCCACAATCCACTGCTATTGTCCTCAGCTGTTGCGACTTGAGGGTGAGTGACCGGGCCTGGGCCAGACCCTGCCCTCGAGAGCCCAGTGTCCTGAGACCATTCCCAGACCAGTGCCATCATTATGAGTACAGCTTCCAGAAACAGCAAGCCTGGGTTTGAACCACTTTCTTCCCCTAGATAGCTGTGTGACTTCACATAAGTGTCTAAACCTCTCTGTGCTTCATAGGCTTCATTCCTGCAGCAAATGCTTCTAGTGTGAATTGCGTGCCAGGCCCCACTTTAGAGGCCAGGGGTTCAGTGAGAACAATACAGACCTCGGGTGGCTCACACCCTAGTCTGGGCAGAAAGACAGTAAGTCCATCCAGAAGATCATCCCTGACGTTGGGTGCCCTGAAGGGTGCAGAGTAACCAGGAAAAGCTTTGTGCATCGAGTTCCTTGGGGATGTGTTCTCTAGACATGGGCAGCAGCAGATGCAGGGACCCAAGGAACATCCCGTCCCAGTGCCCACCTCGCGGAGGGCTCCTTCGTCCAGGGCCCCTGCTCCTCCCCACAGACCAGCGTCTGTCCCCGCAGAGGTGTGCCTCAAGGACCCCATGTCCGTGGCGGACAGCTTGTACAACCTGCAGCTGGTGCAGGATTTCTGTGCCTCCCGCCTTCCTCGCGGCTGCCCGCTGTCCCTCGAGGATCTGCTTTATGTGCCGCCACCCCTGAAGGTGAGGCCCCCTTGGCGTCCGGCAGGCTAGTGTGGGCGTCCAGGGCTGTGGGTTCCATGGGCTGAGCCGCCCTTCTGCCTCCAGACCAACCTGGTGGTGCTGCTGGCCGAGATGTTCGTGTGCTTTGAGGTGCTGAAACCCGACTTCGTGCAGGGCAAGGGTCTGCCCGATGGCCACGGTGAGGCCTGGCCTGGTCCGGGTTGGGGCGGGAGGCTGTGCCCTGCCTGACCCTCCTCTCTCCACTACAGCTGCCTCCCCCCAGGCCACAGAGGCCTCCACACCTCAGAACAGCAGTGGCAGTAGGTACGCTCCTCCCACTGGGTGAGTGTTCCCTGGCCATGATGGGCCCCTCCTCCCGGCTGGTCACTGAACGGGGCTCAGGGGTGCTCTGTGCCCTACCGTGGGAGAGGTGGGGGTCCCGTGGCTGATGGGCGTCTCTTGCAGTTCTCCTGTCTTCAACTTCCGCCACCCACTCCTGTCACCTGGCGGCCCCCAGTCCCCACTCCGAGGATCCACAGGTGAGGGTGGGGGTGGCTTGGACATGGAAACCACCCCCACAGCCCCAGCTGACTTCATGTTGTCACCTTTTGACCCCTCCCTTGGGTCTCTCTGGCACATGGTGACACTCACAGACACTCCACACTGACCTCCCCAGTGGCTCAACAGGACTCCCAGTAACACTGAGAGGCCCCCAGCTGTCCATCCACATGAGGACCCATCCGTGACTCACCCAGTGACCTGCCCTGGCTAACCCCACCCAGGGTCCCCAGTGCCCCCCTTAGTGACCACTGAGTGACCCCTCGCCACCCCTCCCAGGCTCACTGAAGTCCTCCCCATCCATGTCCCACATGGAGGCCCTCAGCAAGGCCTGGAACCGGCAGCTCAGGTGAGGGCATCTCCGGGCCCGGGCAGTGGAGAGGGCGGGGCCAGGCTGGGGCTGGGGCGGGGCCAGGGCTTGACCTGGGGCTGACACCTCCCTCTGGCCGCCCAGCCGCCCCCTTTCCCAGGCTGTGTCATTCAGCACCCCCTTTGGCCTGGACAGCGACGTGGATGTCGTCATGGGAGACCCTGTCTTACTCCGCTCTGTCAGCTCGGACAGCCTGGGCCCCCCGCGCCCCATGCCGGCCCTGACACCCGCCCACCAACCACCAGAGCCTGGCGACCTGCCTACTATCGAGGAGGCCCTGCAGATCATCCACAGTGCTGAGCCCCGGCTGCTCCCAGATGGGGCTGCCGATGGCAGCTTCTACCTCCACTCACCCGAGGGGCCCTCGAAACCCCCGCTGGCCTCCTCATACCCACCCGACAAAGCACCACCTGTCTACTTGCCTCACCTTGAGGGCCCCTCGAAACTGTCTCCCTGCCTGGCAGGGGAGGTACTGAAATTGCCAGCCCGATCTGAGGGCTCCCCGAAGGCGGTGGCCTCCTCACCAGCTGCCAACAACTCTGAAGTGAAGATGACCAGCTTTGCTGAACGCAAGAAGCAGCTGGTGAAGGCCGAGGTGGAGGCTGGAGTGGGGTCCCCAGGGTCTACCCCAATAGCACCAGAGGCCCTGAGCTCAGAGATGAGCGAGCTTGGAGCCCGGCTCGAGGAGAAACGGCGGGCTATTGAGGCTCAGAAGCGGCGGATAGAGGCCATCTTTGCCAAGCACCGCCAGCGGTTGGGCAAGAGTGCTTTCCTGCAGGTGCAGCCACGGGAGGCTGGAGGGGAGGCAGAGGCAGAGCCAGAGTCCGAGCCAGCTCCTGGTGGGGAGCGGCCCTTGGGTGAGGGCCAGGGTGAGCCTTCCCCACGGCCCAAGGCAGTGACCTTCTCACCAGAGCTGGGCCCAGTGCCTCCTGAGGGCCTGGGGGACTACAACCGGGCAGTAAGCAAGCTGAGTGCTGCGCTGAGCTCACTGCAGCGGGACATGCAGCGGCTCACGGACCAGCAGCAGCGGCTCCTGGCCCCACCCGAAGCGCCTGGGCCCACCCCACCTCCTGCTGCATGGGTCATCCCCGTCCCCACGACCAGTCCCAAAGCTGCATCCACCAGTCCTGCACGGCGTGCCCCAGCTGCCCGGCGCAGCCCCGGGCCAGGTCCCAGCCCGACACCCCGCAGCCCAAAGCACACACGGCCGGCGGAGCTGCGACTGGCACCCCTGACAAGGGTGCTCACGCCTCCCCACGATGTAGACAGCCTGCCCCACTTGCGTAAGTTCTCGCCGAGCCAGGTGCCCGTGCAGACACGCTCCTCCATCCTCCTGGCCGAGGAGCCACCTCCCGAGGAGCTCATGGCCAGGCCGGGCCTCATCGAGATCCCACTGGGCAGCCTGGAGGAGCCCTCGGCTGAGCACGAGGGAGACGGGAGTCCCCCTGGTGCTGATGATTCTTTAGAGGAAGAGGTATCTTCAGAGGGAGTGCCCCGCACCGGGCTGGGCTTCTTCTATAAGGTGAGCCACCTTAGTAGGTGGAGGAGAGGGAGGGCGGGCTGACGGGTCAGGCAGTGGGGAGATGGATAGGCAGGTGGCTGGAAGGGTGGGCAGACACGTGGTCAGGTGGAGAGGGCATTCCAAAGGATGGACAGATAGGAGCTGGTGGATGGACAAAAGGTCGGTGGATGGATGCTACATAGCCATGTGGGAGTAGGCAGGCAGACAAGGTGTGTGTAGCCAGATGACAATAGGTGGGGTGGGTGGACACAAAAAGGGTAGATGCACAGCCAGCCAGGTGGAGGTGTGCAGATGGATAGATGGGTGGCTGATGGACAGAATGGACAAACAGGGCAGGCAGCTCCTCCCCATCCTGTTATCTCACTCCTGATGGCCTTGCCAGTTCCCCTTCCCCCTGGCCCCCCCAGCCTGGGCCACCATATCTCACCTGGACACCTGCAGTCACATCCTGACTGGTCTGTGCTGACTGCCCCCCCCCCATACTCCCTACAAATCCCTGGCAGTTTACAACTGAGCAGCTAGAGAGGTTTTTGGAAAATGCAGATTGGTCCTAGTAACAGCCCTGTTAAAACCCCTCTGCAGCTCCCCTTGCCCTTAGAACTAAACTGTTCCTTCAGCTCACCCCACGGTGTCCCGGCCACTCCCCGCCTCCCTGCTGTGCCACCCACTCACAGGGCTTGTTCTGGCCTCAGGGCCTTTGTCCTTGCTGTTCCTGCTGTTTGGACCACTCTCCTCACCCCTCCCCAGTTAAGTCCTCTTTCCCGTTCTCTGGGCTGCCTCCTCCAGGGAGCCTCACTCGGTACCTCCCCACAGTGCAGACTGGTAGCTGCCTGTCAGGGTGCTCTCAGATTGTCTTCCCCGCTGGGTTAAGCGCCCTGTGGGAGCAGCGCCCAGGCCTGCGTGGCCTGTTGTGCTGGCACCCAGCACGTGGGGCTCTGTACAACTGTGCGCCAACTAAGTATCTTTAGGGCAACCTCAAAATCCAAGGGACAGGTGAGTGGCTGGCGGTCTGGTTGACTGATCAGACTACAGCTGGGCGAGGGGAGAGGCATCCAGCTACACTCAGTGCCTGTCCCCAGGATGAAGACAAGCCCGAGGACGAGATGGCCCAGAAGCGGGCCAGCTTGCTGGAGCGGCAGCAGCGGCGAGCAGAGGAGGTCCAGCGGCGCAAACAGTGGCAGGAGGCTGAGAAAGAGCAGCGGAGGGAGGAGGCTGCACGGTGAGGCCGCCCGGCCCCAGGGACCCCTGCCCCAGGGACCCTGTGACCTGTCTGACTGCTTTGTTCCCTCCACCTGTAGGCTGGCCCAAGACATGGTGGCGTCTGGCCCCCTGGCCCCCACTGCCAGGGCCCCAGCTGAAGAGGAGGTGGGCCCTCGGCGGGGGGAGTTCACACGGCTTGAGTATGAGCGCCGGGCCCAGCTGAAGCTGATGGACGACCTGGACAAGGTGCTGCGGCCGCGGTCCTTGGGGACCGGAGGACCCGGCCGGGGTGGGCGGAGGGCCCCTAGGCCCCGCTCCGGTTGCTGTGATGACTCGGCCCTGGCTCGAAGCCCAGCCCGCGGCCTGCTTGGTGAGCCCCTGTGGGGAGGGGATGGATGTACTGCAGTGGCACAGGTGGCACATGGGGGTGACTAGGGTCTCGGGTGGGAATGCCCTGCCTGCTGGGTGGACTTCCAGAGGGATGTGAGGGCTGCAGTAGGCCACGGGCTGCTGGGGAGAGCTGGCCAGAGTCCTCTCCAAGGCTTAATGGATGAGGGCCCTCGGGAACATTGGGGGTGAGAGAGGTCTACTGGGGGCTGCACAGGGGGAGAGCCTGTCAGACAGGGCCCCGCTGGGCATTTCGGGGGGTGAGGGGGCTTCGGGTGGTTCCTGACTCAGCACTCTGCCCCCAGGTTCCCGGCTCAGCAAGGTCTACTCCCAGTCCACCCTCTCGTTGTCAACCGTGGCCAATGAGGCCCCCAACCACCTTGGCGTGAAGAGGCCCACGTCTCGGTGAGTTGGGCCCACGCAGGTGGCCTCTCCAAGTCTGTGTGTGCGTGTGAGCACAAGTCTGTGTGTCTGTGTGTGACACGGCACGAGTGTGCACACCTGCCGCTGCAGGACTGAAAGGGCGAGTGTGCTGGTGGGACTCTCCCCCTACTGGAGAGGACCAAGGGCTGGGCCTCTGAGCTGCAGGGAGGGGTCAGCACGCCTGAGGCTGGGGGGGGGGGCAATGCCTGGACTCAGGCGTGTGGACCACACATGCACGTACCTCCCACTCTGCCCAGGGTCCCGGGCTCTCCTTTCCCTGGTCCCACTGCACACGGGCAGTAGCACCCCCACCAACTGCATCTCTGTCCTACCCCTTTCCCCTGCAGGGCTCCATCCCCGTCTGGCCTCATGTCCCCCAGCCGCCTGCCTGGTAGCCGTGAGCGTGACTGGGAGAATGGTAGCAACGCCTCCTCCCCTGCGTCAGTGCCCGAGTACACAGGTGAGTGGACTGCAGGTGGCCGGCGCTGGGCCCCGCCTAGGCCTAGTCACCCCTGCTGACTGCCCTGCCCCCTAGGTCCCCGGCTGTACAAGGAGCCCAGTGCCAAGTCCAACAAGTTCATCATCCACAATGCCCTGTCACACTGCTGCCTGGCAGGCAAGGTGAATGAGCCGCAGAAGAACCGCATCCTCGAGGTCAGTCTGGGTGGGGTTGGGGGCTTGTAGGGGGGCCAGAGGCCTGGCTGGGCTGGCTGACAGCCTGCCTCCCCTGCCCACCAGGAAATTGAGAAGAGCAAGGCCAACCACTTCCTGATCCTCTTCCGGGACTCAAGCTGCCAGTTCCGGGCTCTCTACACCCTGTCGGGGGAGACGGAGGAGCTGTCTCGGCTGGCGGGTTATGGCCCCCGCACGGTCACGCCTGCCATGGTCGAGGGCATCTACAAGTACAACTCAGACCGCAAGCGCTTCACCCAGATCCCTGCCAAAACCATGTCCATGAGCGTGGATGCCTTCACTATCCAGGGACACCTCTGGCAGAGCAAGAAGCCCACCACTCCCAAGAAGGGGAGCAGCACCCCCAAATAGCCCCGCCCCGGGTGGTGCTTGCCCACCACCCTCTTGGAGGACAACCTGGAGGACATCCAGTGGATATTCCTGGGTTCTGTCTGTCCCCAACCTTGTCTGGGGGCGGGGGGCTGGAGTCCCCACCCTGGTACTCTCGTCTGATCCTGCTGTGGGGGCTGAGCTGGGAGGTTCAGGGACTCAGGGCTCAGCTCAGCCCCCTATCTGTCCTCCCTCCCTTCTTGAATAAAATAACGGAAAGAGCCCTTGAGTGCGGGCGCTGGTTTGAGGCTGGCTGGGGCGCCTGGCGTTGTTTGCCCGAGGGGCTTCCACAGGGTCCTCTCCACTCTGAAGCTGCTGTATCTCCAGCCCCCTTGCTGGTCCCGATGCAGCTCCAGCCAAGGTCGTGACTCCCCTGCCAACTCCCCCACCCCATCCTCACAACCACTTCTCAGCCCCTTCACTGACTCTGGACACCGGAGGCTTCTGCCCAGCCCTCCCCTCCCCGTTACTGCTCACAGAGTCCTCCTCCTCAGTGTGACTGCTACTGTTTGTCTCGCCTGCCACTTGGCCATGGCCAACTGCTACACTTGACTGTCCTCCAGCCCCTGCCTGCCTCTGGGCTCGGTGACTGCCCCCGAGCCAGGGAGCCCCACATTCTCTCCTGATCTCATCTGAGGGTCCAGCTGCCTCCCAGCATGGCCACTGGACGTCTCAGAGGTGGGCCCTACACCGTACGCTTGAGCCAGGCTGAGCGCCTGCTCTCCCTGCGGTTCTGGCATGCCAGGCAAGGGCCAGCGTCCTCAGTGCCACCTAGCACTGCACACTTCACCTCCTGAAGCCCTCTTCTGTCTCTCGCCTCTCCCCACCCCCATGACCACCCCCATCCAAACCAACAGCCTGGTTCTCTCCACATTTCCAGTGGTCTCCTACCACAAGCCAATCCCCACAACAGCATGCCTGGCTTATTCAGGACACAAATCTGATTATATTTCCAAATGCTTAAAATCCCTTAATGGCTTAGAACCCACTAATGGCTTCCCAGAGCTTAGGACTAAGGGCCCCACCCTGGTGCAGCCCACAGGAGGTCTGGCTCCCAACCTCTGTTCAGGTCACAGGCATGTGGCTCACTAGACTCAGAACGGCCTACCTCCCAAGCCTGTGATGAGTCTTCCCAAGGGGAGGCTGGGAATCTCTACCTGCTGACTGGGGTGGTAGACAGGCCTTAAGGGGCAGACCTGGTGAGACCTGGGCCATTGGGGCTTGGTCCCCGCCCCCCTCCACTGCCAAAACCTCAGGGATCAAGAAAGCCTCAGGCAGCCTCCAAACGCAGAACTGGCTCTGCAGGGTGAGGATGGGTGTGTACCCTGGCTCGGTGCCCAGCTGCACCACCTCCCGCACCAGCCAATCTGGGGGTGGAGGGGTTTGGGCCAAGGGCCAGAAGGAGAACGAGCTGGCAGTCCCTGAAGGCACCTGGGCGGCAGGAAGGGCAGGTAGGAAGGAGGCTCAGACCAGGTCATACAATCACAGGCTTCATTGCGGGGGGCGGGGAGGCAGTGGGGATGGGGCGGGGCGTCAGTCTTCCTTCAGGCTCCCGAACACAGCTGCCGGCACGCTCTGCTGCTCCAGCCGCACCTCTGGGGAAGGCGGGTGACCCGGTCACTTTGCAGCTCTCCAAAAAGGGTTCCTGCCCTTGCCTCGCCTCGCCTTGCCTCGCCTCCCCTCCCCGCTGGGCGGCCTGCCCCTCACCGTTGGGCTCCAGGTCCATCTCGTCGTCATCCTCGTCCTCACCCAGTTCAATCTCCTCCGGGTTGGCCTGCTGGGCCAGCTCGGCCAGCTCCTCCCGGGATGCGTCACTCCTGGGGCAGGTGGGTCCATAGTGCTCAGCTAGACCTGAGCACTCCAGCCCCTCCAGCCTCCCCAGTGACCTCTGTCCTGAGGAGGGACCAGCTCGCTCCCACCCCAGCCCCTCGGCCTCACCTCACAAACAGGATCTTGTTCTGGGCCCGTGTGGGCTGGTCGTGCTCGGCCTCGGCCGCCAGCTGCTCTGCCCGCTGCTCAAGTAGCTTCATGTCATCCATGCCGCTCTGCCCAGGGGCCAGGTCGGACACTGGTGGGGAAGTGGCGGGTCACACAAAGTGGACACACCCTCTCCACACTCACAACAGGTGCCGATAACCCCCACCTGCCCTCGAGGCCCCAGCCCTCAAGGAGCTCCCAGGCCCAGGCAGGGAGGCAGAGTTGGATTTGACGCTCCCAGGCCCAGGAGGCCAAGCCTGGGCGGAGGCAGGACCCATAGGTAGGGGACCTAGCCAGGACAGAGTTGGCTGCAGCTGCTCACCAGTGCCCGTGGCGCTGCCTGACACCTTGAGCATCTGGGAGGCCATGAAGTTGACCTGCGTGTTGTATGTGGCCTGCACACTGCGGCGGATCCGCAGCATCTCCCGGATGGTGTCCTCGTTGCCGTGCCGCACCTCAAAGTCTTTCCACGTTTGCCAGAAGGCACCAGTTGTCTGTGGAGGGGAAGGGTGCGGTAGAAGCCAACCTGCCCAGCTGCAGCCTCCCCTCGCTCACCTACCTGCCCTGGGCCCATGCCTACCCGGGGGTCGCAGATCTGGGAGCAGAAGCTGTAGATGGCCCGGGCGCGGTCGATCTCCCCCAACTTGCACTCCATGTCTGCAAACCTCAGACACATCTCCCGGGCATGCTCGTCCGACAGCACCTGGGCGAGGGGTGGGGGAGCTGCCACAGGGGGCCCCTGAGCTTCCAGAATGCTTCCTTCCAGCCCCCAGGCGCAGGCTCGCTCAGACCTGCAGCCTGCAGGACCCCTCCCACCTCCTAAAAGACCTGTGGGCCTTGCCCCACCCCCCGCAGCGGGCACCTCGATGGCCTTCTGGTAGATGCCGCGGGTGTGGGTGACTCCATAGATCTCCGCAGCCCTCTTGATGTAGATGTTGAACATGTCATACTGCTGGGCAGGCTCCACGGCCTGGGTGGCGCGCTCGTACACAGCCATGGCGTGCCGGGCCAGGCCCCACTCCTCCTCCAGCTGTGCGTACAGCAGGTACAGGGCTGCGGCAGGACATGGGGGTCAGAGGGCCGTGGCCTGGCCCCCTGCCCTCCCCCAAGCTGCCTGCCCCCCCTTACTCTTGGCATATCTCGGGGGGCAGCCGTCCAGTGCCTGCTCAAAGAGGTCCCGCGCCCGCTCCAGCTTGCGGCCCCCATAGCGGGCGATGAACTTGGTCAGATAGGTGCTCCAGATGTCGGACACGTTGGGCCACTTGAACAGCGAGATGCCACGCTCATACGCCTGCCAGAGAGGGGGAGTCACGTGTGAGCCTGCAAGGTGAGGCCCCCTGGTGCCATCCGCCAGGATGCTGCCCATATCTCCTCCGGCTTGGTGAGGGGCCTCCTCCCTGTCCACCGGCCTGTGTTCACAGCAGGCCTGTGTGCGACCCATCTCCCCCCACGGCCTGCAGAAGCCCCAGGACAGGGCCGGGGCAGCACACGTGCACATGCAAGACATCCCCGTCTGCACATGTGCGGTGTCCACATGCAAAACACCCCACGCACCTGTGACCTGTCACCTGAGCAACCCACACCCCAACACCAACACACCCCTACCTCTCACACAGACGCAGGACTCGGCACGTGGGGTGGGCTGACCTGTGTCCTCTGAAGTTCATGCCAAAGCCCTAACCCCAGCAACTTAAGATGTGACTATATTTGGAGATACGGTATTTACAGAAGTCACCCGGTTAAAATGAGGTCATTACAGTGGACCCTACTCTACTACAATGGGTGTCCTTGTAAGCGGAGGCCTGGACACAGGGAGAGACAGCAGAAACCAGCACAGACACAGATGAACAGCAGAGGACGAGGCCAAAGAAAGAGGCCTCAGGAGGAACCAGCCCTGCTGACGTGTCAACCTCAAGCCTCCTGCCTCCAGAGCCGTGAGGCAGTGCACGCTGCTGTGTGAGCCCACGGTCCCTTGTCACCGCTGCCCGGGCAGGCTGACACCGCACCACAGCACTGCCCGGGCCCCCGACTGGCCCCTCACCTTGAAGCTCTCCTCGAAGTACTTGTGCTCCTCCAGGAACATGGCGTAGTTGATGACGATCTGGGGCGTGGCAATGCGCAGGTCCAGAATGCGGTCGTACACAGCCTTGGTGGACTGCAGGGCATGGGCAGGGGCAGGTCGCAGCGCACCCCAGGCTGCGGTGGCAGCCCCACCCCTTTCCCAGGACCCACCATGTCCCAGCAGCTCACCTGGAAGGTTCCGAGGCTCTCCTCCAGGTCGGCAAGCATGGACCACACCTTCAGGGACTTGTACACACGGTTCTGCACGGGCTCTGAGCCATCGAAGTATTCGGCCCGGCGGGCGGGCAGCGCGGTTGCCTTCTGCAGAGACACGCCAGAAGGGGCTGGGCGGGCGTGTCCCCGACCGGTCACACCGCCGCAGCCCTCCCCGCGACCCAGGGGTGCATACCCGCAGCAGCCGCAAGGCCTGCTCGTAGTTCTCGTGCCGCAGCTCCAGCTCGCCACACTCGCACCACACACTTGCCAGGTCATCCACCTGTTTGAAGCTCACCCTGGTGGCCTTCTCCAGGATGACGCGGGCCTGCCGGGGGGTCAGAGACCAGGCTGAGACCCTGCCTGCCCGCCCACACTTGGGTCCTCTGAACAAGGACACATCTGCACTCACGTCATCCAGCTGCCCGTTGTCCTCGTAAAACTTGGCAAATGCTACCCAGAGCGTGTGGGGTTTGCCCGTAGCCTTGAAGGGATCCACCGTCTGCACGGCCTCCGTGTACGTGTTGATGATCTGTGTAGAGGTTGGGGGGGCTGGCTGTTCAACTGGGGCCACAGCAGGCAAGGGTGGGGTGGGCTGAGGGGGTGGGGCCATCACGCACCTCCCGGGGGCGGCCCTGGTGCAGGGCCACGCGCTTGTGCCACTCGTGCACATGGTGCGGGTTTTGGCGCAGCAAGACACTGTTGAGGAGCAGGGGCCTCCGGCCGATGAGCTGTTCAAAGCGGGCCAGGCGCAGCTCCAAGCCCACGTCATCTGGGGCCCACAGGGAAGCCAGGAGCAGCAGGAGGGCCTCAGTACACAGCGCCCACCTCCCAGCCCTTGCTCCCTCCAGCCCTGGGCCAAATGCTCTGGCCTTCCAGACCCACCCCACTGTCCACCCTGCACTCCTTCTTGCTGGCCCCGGGCTGAGCTGCCCCAGGGCCAGCCTGACCCCAGACTCACCCCAAGCCCCCAACATTCCCCCTAGTCCTCCTTCCCTGCTAACCTCTGCCATCCCCCCAGACTGTGTCCAGTTGGAGCCCAAGATGTATGCTCAGTAGGGGCTACTCGGCGAGAGCCCCCTACACTGTCCACCCAGCCTCCCTCCCTGCTGGCCAGACAGACCCCAAAGCACAGCTCTCCACTGCCACAGCCACGCAGAACTCCCTCAGCACCTGCGGGCTGCCCCAGCCGCTCACCATCCTCCTCCCGCCCCAGCTCAGAGGCGGTCTCCATCTGAGCTGCAATCATGCTCTCCTCAAACTGGGCATAGCTGTCGAACACCTGGGTGAAGTCCCGCACAGTCATCACGGTGCGGATGGCCTCCTCGTACACGTCCCGAGCCTGCAGGTTTGGGGAGGGGCAAAGTGCTGGCAGGTAAGAGACATGTGTTTCCCCCCGAATGCACACAGAGAACCCAACGGCACCGCCCTTGGTACTGACCCCACACTGGGGCCCCTGCAGGGCCTTCCCCGGGGTCTACTCAGCGCCATCAGGCTCTGAGCAGTGTCGTTCAGCAAGGCCAGCCTAGAGCCCTTCCCCGTCCTGCTGGGGCCTTGGGGACCTCAGCTCCTTCTGAGTAAACTGAGTTCTACACCTTCATTTTTCCTTTTTTTCCTTACTTTAGTTCCTCCTTATCTCACAATATGCAAGGCCAAGCACTCACTACAATAGTTATTGTTTCCCTAGATTTCTTCCTGGAGAGACAACTCAACATTGGACATCATCTTTGGACCCGCTCCACAGGCCAAAACGCACAGCTGGTCACACACACCATCAGGGGTGCCCGCCGCCGGGTGGTGCGGCCCCAGAGAAGGCACCTGGTCTAGAAGAATACTTTTGCCTTGGGCGGGTACTGCAACTAATAAATACATGATAGAAACTTATCACAAACCTTGGAGAAAATTGCTGGAGCTACCACCAAAGCAACAGTCAGCCAGGAAAATTCTTTAAATTTCCTTGCACGAACTGTATCAGACACCAGAATTTCACCTCACTGTATCCTAACTGAGCAAGATACGGTTTGCTCTGCTGTTAGTAC
Source organism: Micronycteris hirsuta (assembly GCA_004026765.1). Classification (NCBI taxonomy): domain Eukaryota; kingdom Metazoa; phylum Chordata; class Mammalia; order Chiroptera; family Phyllostomidae; genus Micronycteris; species Micronycteris hirsuta. The sequence continues at coordinate 135,081 of PVJI01001722.1, forward strand.
CTCCTGCTGGATAAAACACCTCTGGTAAAACAGAGGGAGAAGAAGATAAAATCCGAGTACGAGTCAGATGATTAAACACAGCGGACACTCCACAGTTCTCCAGTACCTTAGGTGACTTCCCTCAGGTATTACTTCCTCGTTCAGATCTAGTCTTCGATTTAACATTTTAATTATAGAAATTCTTTTTTTAAAGGTTTTATTTTTATTTATTTTTTAGAGAGAGGGGAAGGGAGGGAGAAAGAGGGGGAGAGAAACAGCAATGTATGGTTGCCTCTCACACGGCCCTCATGGGGACCTGGCCCGCAACCCAGGCATGTGCCCGGACTGGGAATTGAACCGGGACCCTTTGGTTCCCAGCCCGCGCCCAATCCACTGAGCTACACCAGCCAGGGCTAATATTATAGAAATTCTTGCTGTTAGAAACTCTGCTTTTCTGAGCTCAGTGTTTTAAAGGCACACTCCGATAAAGGTCGCTCAACATTCTGAAACAACCACTGAGGCCTGTGGGACTTCCTACGAGATCAGCCTCCAGAAAGCAGAGAAGTCGTCTGCCTGAGTATGGTGGTGGAGCCTTCCTCTGTCCTGACACCCAGTTGCTCAAAAGTGTGGCCTAAGGCTCCCAGAAAACCCCTCTCCCACCTGCGCGGGGTATGGCGCACCAGCAAGGAGCCTGCCCAGTGACCAGGGATCGACAGTGGCCTGACACACTAAACGTGAGCCTGCCCGACCACGGAGGACCGACAGTACCTTTAATAACTAATCAGCATTGCTTTCCAGGAATTGATCAGCAATGCTTTCAAGGGAAGATCTCAGTTAAAAAGGGGGAAATGTCAAAAGTAAAACAAATGGAGCCACTTTACAATGGCATTGGAGCTGCCACCAGAGGGACTGCCAGGCACGCCTTACTCCTCAAACCTCTGGGAGTTTAAACCAGGCAGAATGGCCTGCATGCTGGGCCAAAAGCAATGCGTTTCCTAAACCACTGCCTGCAAAGACAGGAGAGCAAGTGCGATGACTATCAGACTAAAAACTAAAAATGTTCTTCAGAACTAGTGTCACTGTGCTGGCCTGTCCGCACCTGCAGACATTCTTCCCTTCTACCGACGCAGCTGTCCCTCTTCTTTTCTCATGGAGGCCACTCGCCTTCACGCCCAGCCAGACACTGCTTGGGTTTTCACCTGAGTCAGTGCTTTCAGAACAGCTGTGCTGTGGACCTCACACAGAAGCTCGCTGCCTCTCACTTCGGCCTTTTACCTTCAGGTTGACAACACGGACACCTTGGGAGTGATCCTCAAGTCAGACACTTGCTCAGCACCTAACTCTCCACAGTGAGGGTAGGACTGTCACTTTCAATTTTTCAAATGACACCCAGGCTTAGAGGGTCCAGGGCCTCACAGCCATGGAGAACCGAGGTCCAGCTGACCCCAGGTGGGTGCACTTGTCAGGTGGGTGCCCTCAGCAAGGTAAATGTGTGCGTGAGCCACACGTGTGTGCACGCCAACACATCTGCTAGTACTTTCTGCTCACAAATGTGTCCACATGTCCTAAGCACCATGCACTGGCGGGAGACCCTACCCCGTACCCAGTGTGCCCACGTACCTTCTCAAAGTGGCCACTGCGGATGTAGTAGTCGGCCAGCGAGCACCAGAGCTTGCCCAGCTGGTCAGTGAAGCGGGTGAGGCCCCCTCGGATGATGGCATCCACGTTGAGTGACTGCACCTTGTCCGGGTTCTGGGAGATGAGGTCACAGAGCTCGTGCCACAGCTGCAGGGCCAGAAAGGAATTTCAGCCTTGGGTCATGAGGGGTAGGCCCTCCTGCCCGGCCCCCGTCTCCCCAGAGGCCCACCTGGTAGTTGGACTTGCCAGCCTTGGACACAAAGCGCTCGTCATTCACCACGGTGGCCAGGCGCTGCGCAGCCTCGTCCAGTCGGTCGCTGGACTTGAGGTACTCGATGTATTCCTCCGCGCTCTCAGGGCTCAGCTAGGCACCGGCCCCCACGCCATAGTCAGTGGGGCCACAGGACCACAGTGTTGTGCCCCCACCCCACTCAGTGGTTCTTGGCCATCTGCTGGCCCACCACCACCGTCCTGGCCCAGGCAAGCCTCAGCCCCACTGGTCCAGCCTCAGCCCTGGCTGGCCTGGCTTAGACACCAGTGGCCACCTGCACGGGGCAGGCCCCGACTTCATCACAGGACCCCTCCCCGCACAGCGGCGCACTGAGGGCTTCACAGTGGATGCCTAAAGGACGAGACTGAGGAAAGCACAGGACAACCTCACCCGGTTTCCACCTGCCTCTCCACCCTGCCCGGTACACCTTCCTGGGGCTGTGCTTCTCCATGGTGGCAGCTGTTCTGGTTTACTGTGTGGTTAGTGCGTGTGCGTCTGTCTACCCACGTGCAGGCAGGAGCCCCAAACCATTTAAAGAATAAACAAACAAACTGCCTGTCACAAGGAGCCTTTTCCCCATATCCCATCTGCTGGGTGACATCCTGCATGGGGCTAGTGTCCTAGTGAGCCAGTGGGGAACTGGCCCACTCACCTGAGTCCCGCCATAGGCTCACCTTGAGGAAGCGCCGGTAGCCCCGCACAGCCGTCTCAGGCAGCGGGTGTGAGCGCAGGAAGCGCAGGTACAGAGGCCAAATGCGCGAGTGCTGTGTGATGGGCAGTGCGCGGAGGGCTCGGTCGAAAGTGCGGCGGGTGTGAGTGACGCGGCCCTGGTCCATCAGGAACTGGCAGTAGTCCAGCCACAGACGGGGCATCTGTGGGCAAGCGGAGAGGCAAGGTCTGAGCTGCAGGCACCAAGCACAGCAGGAAGACACCACATGTGCTACAGCCAGGCCAAAGTCAGCGGGGCCCAGAACCCGTCCCCCGGGACTGAGTCGAGCTTGGCCTCAAGTGCACAGAGGCCACAGGACTCCAACTCCCCTGCTTTGCCCACCACCCCAATGACCCCCAGGTCAGCTGCCCACACACCACCTTGTGCATGAACACAAAGGCCCTCTCGTGGCAGTTGTTGACGTCTTCATAGGCGGGGTCGGTCACACAGCGATGCTTCACCTGTGCCCGCCGCGCCTTCAGATAGCGGTACCAGAGCTTGTAGCTGAGGCATGGGGAGGGGTTGCAGGCATGGATGGGTCAGCTCTATGGACCCCAGGATCCTTCCCCCTGCCCTATGAGGCAACTGGGAGAAGGGGCCTGGGAGGGATGACAAGTATTAGCAATAGGGCATGGACCACGATGTCAGGGCAGGTGTGCTGACCCTTCAGAGGATGTACACTCAGTGACGGAATACTTAGCAACCCCTGGGACCTGCTGGCCAGGTCCGTTATGACTGGACAGGTGGCACTGGGGCTGGGGCACGAAGGGCAGCTAAGGCAGTCCCCACCTGCAGGGCAGCAGCTTCAGGGCTCGCTCGTACAGCTGATTGAGCCTGGGCTTCGGGGCCCCCTGTTTGAACTCAATGTAACGGAGCCAGCACTTGACGGAGAACTGGTTTCGCATAATTTCCTCCTCATAGGGGAGGTCTTCTTCATCCTGCCGGGCCAGGTGATGGGGAGAAAGGACGCCTGCCTTCAGAACCTGGGCACAGCGCCCCCCGCTCCGAACTCCCGGCCCTTACCCAGACCCCAGTGCCCACCTCAGAGCCAGGCTGACAGATGCCCAGATAACAGGACCCTTGTCCAGACCAGGCCCTCAGAATTCAAAGCCACAATTGGACCCAGATAAGCAGAGTCCTCGGTCCAGGGCTCTGGGCAACCACCAGCCCCCTGCCCGGGACAGCAGGCCTAACTCCTCACAAAATGCCTTTGCCTAGACACCAGGCCTCTGGCACCTGAGGTCCCACTGGCCAGAATCTAGTTCAACTGTGCCCAGAACTTGGAAGCTAGACCTTTATCTCAGAAGACCACGCATGAACCAGAAACAAAGCCTTTAGCCCTGGACATTGAGGAATAGAGTAAAGAAATAAAGTGAAAGAATCAGATATTAGGCAACAAAACATGCCTCAGGAAGTTCAGGGACACTGAAGTCACAGCAAATGTCTCTTCCAACCACCACGTCGTGAGACTGGAAGTGAACTCCAGGGAGGACGCTGGACGCACACAGAGGCGTGGGGACTGACAACTCGCTACTAACCAACACACGGACCAAAGAGGAAAGCGACAGCCTGCAGGCAAATGAATACAAAGACAGCTTTCCAAAGTTTATGGGATGCAGCAAATGCAGTTCTAACAGGGAAGTTCATGGCTGCATAGGCCAACATCAAAACACAGGAGCCCTGATCGGTGTGGCTCAGCTGGTTGGGCAGTCCCGCAAGGCCAAAGGTCACCAGTTAGACTCTGGTTGGAGGGGCACCTAGGCTGCAGGTTTCCTTCCAGTCTGGGCGCACAAGAGGCTCTCTCTCTCTCTCCCCTCCCCTCTCGCAAAAATAAATAAATATTTAAAAAAAAAAAAGGAAAAAGAGAATCCCAAATAAACAATCTCTAACTTTACAGCTAAAGAAACTAGAAAAACAAGAACAAAAAACCCAAAAGTAGGCAGAAGGAAAGAAATTAATCAGAGCAGAAATAAACAAAATAGAGTTTTTTTTTAAAACCCACAAAAGAGAAGACCAATTAAATTAAAGCTGGAGAAAAGGAAAAAGCACTCACAGATGTAGACAACAGTGTGGTGACTACAGAGGGGAGGGAGTGTGAGGGGTTAAATGGTAGTGGAAAAATTGCAATAAAAATTTAAAAGACACGAATAAATAAATAAAAAGGTGGTTCTTTAAAGTGATAAACAAAATTGAAAAACCCTCAGCTATGCTCCTCAAAAAACAGAGATCCCAAATAAACAAAAGCATAAATGAAAGAGAAGTTATAACGGAAATACAAAGAATCATTAAAGAGTCCTACAAACAATTAAATACAAATTCAACAATCTGAAAGAAATGCATAAATTTCTAGAAGCATGTAACCTTGCAAGACTGATCCAAGAAGAGAGAGCAAAGGGTCGCTGGTTCAACTCCCAGTCAGGGCACATGCTTGGGTTGCCGTCCAGGTCCCCAATGGGGGCGCACGAGAGGCAACCACATGTTGATGTTTCTCTCCTCTTTTTCCCTCTCTACCCCTGTCTAAAGTCAAGAAATAAAATCTTAAAAAAAAAAAAAGACAACCTACTTAATGGCAGAAGGTATTTGCAAATGATACACCCAATGCCTTAATATCCAATATATATGAGGAATTCATACAAGTTAACACCAAAAACCCCAAACAATCCAATTAAAAACGTGCAGAGAACCTGAATAGACATTTCTTCAAAGAGGACATACAGACATGAAAAGATGCTCAACATGACTAACCCTCAGGGAAATAAAATCAAAACCACAGTGAGGTATCACCTCACACCTGTCAGAATGACTATCATCAAAAAGTCAACAAACAAGTGTTGTTGAGGATGTGGAAAAAAGAAAACCCTCAGACACCTTTGGTGGGACTGTGAAGTGGTACAGCCAATATGGAAAACAGTATGGAGGTGAGGTTCCTCAGAAAATTAAAAATAGAACTACCTTATGACCATGTCTGGACATTTACCTGAAGAATATAAAAACACAAATTTGAAAACATATATGCACTCGTCTGTTCGCTGCAGCATTATTTACAATAGCCACGATATAGAAACAACCTAGGTATTAATCCTAGGTGACTGGATAAAGAAGATGTGGTACATATACGTACAGCTGAATATTATTCAGCAATAAAAGAGAATGAAGCCCTGGCTGGTGTAGCTCAGTGGATTGAGCGCGGACTGGGAACCAGACGGTCCAGGTTGGATTCCCAGTCAGGGCACATGCCTGGGTTGCAGGCCAGGTCCCCAGTGAGGGCCATGTGAGAGGTAACCATACATTGCTGTTTCTCTCCCTCTCTGTCTCCCTCCCTTCTCCTCTCTCTAAAAAATAAATAAATAAAATCTTTAAAAAAAAAAGAGAATGAAATCTTGACATTTGCCACAATATGGACAGACCCAGAGGGTATCTTTCTATGTGAATACATCAGAGAAAGAAAGATAAATAGTGAATGATCTCACTTATGTGTGGAATCTGAAATAACAATATATATGTAAAAACAAAACAGATACTGACCCCTAGGTAGAAAGAACAAGCTGTTAGGCGCCAAAGAGCAGGGGAATGGTCAGGGAATGGTTTAAAAAATAAAAAGACAATATGACTTAAGGAAGAAAAAAACAGAACACCCAGCTCTACAGGGATCTCGAGTCATCTGACTAGGTGCTTTAAAATTTCTGTCTGTCCCGCCTGAAACCCGATAGGGTATTTCAAAGAGTTTAATACTCTATGATCAGAAATATGGGCTTGGATCCCTGGACGGGGGTCAGACCCAGACCCCATGAGGCATCCAGGCCCTGTGTCCCCACGGGGGCGATCCCCACCCAGCAGCGGACTCACAAAGACAAGATCCGGCCGCTCCTGCCGCGGAAGTCGCGCCATGACCACCATTTTCCTAGTTCTCTAGCTAAAGCAAATGTCGCGTTATAGTGACACATCCTTCTAAAGGCCCGCCCCCTGGGCCAGACTCACTTCCTATTGGCTGACCTCGTCCCGAGCGTGCAGGCCCCGCCTATCCTTGCTCAGTGACCAGAAGCAGCGAGTGGAAGCCCGGAGATGATGTCATCCAGGCTCCTCAACCAATCAGCTTCAGTGGTCGAGCCCTTGGCTTCCCAATGAGCTGCTGTCATTTTGGAGGGTTGGGTTTTGGGCCGCAGCGGCTGTGTAGCTTGGGAGAAGCAAGATGGGGGTGAAGTTGGAGGTGTTTCGGGTCAGTGGGCACCCGAGCTGGTGGGCAGGGGCATGTTCCCGGATCTGAGGAGGAGGCTCTGAATAAGGAGAAAGGTCCTGAGATTTGAGAAGGCCCTTTAGGGTTGGACGGCCCAAGGAGAGGGCGCCGGGGTAGGGGGGCCATGGTAGGACTTGTGTGAGATGGGTGGTTTGAGGAGGGTCTCTAAGAAGGAATGCTCCAGACTCTGGGGCGGGGGTGGGGGCTGTTGGGCTTAGGATGGGTGTGTGTGTGTCACGGGTAGGGGACTCCTAGCCTAGAAGGAGTGGACTCTGAAGAATGAGGGGTTTGGAGTGCCCCCTGAATCTGACTTTGGGGCGGGGCAATGAGATCTCAAAGAGATGCCTGTGATTGTAGTAGGAGCTCTCGTCCTCCTGGGGCCAGGGTGTGTGTGTATGCGTGTGTGTCGTTTGAGAGGGAGTCCCCAGACGCGGAGGGAGCTCCAGAAATAAGGTCTCTTGGATTATGAGGGCTGGACTCCCCTAATCCTGGGCTTCTTGGGGGGCCCTGTGCAGGCGCTCCTGGGCTGTGCAGGAGCAACCTCTGCTCCAGGCTCTGAGCAACCTCTGCTTGCCCCACCCCCTTCTAGATGACGCTGTACCTCACCTTCCCTGTGGCCATGTTCTGGATTGCCAATCAGGCCGAGTGGTTTGAGGACTCCGTCATACAGCGAAAGGTGGGCACGGGGAGAATTTTCATGGGTTCACTGCAGAGGATGGAGCAGAGCACGGGGCACTGATGTCTGCCTTCCATGAGCTGACCTGCTTAGGTGACTCCTGGCTTATCTGTGACTTTATCCCTACAGAGGGAGCTGTGGCCACCTGAAGAGGACCAGGTAAGTAACCTACTCTTTCTCCCACCAGAGGGACAGACAGGCCTGGGTCCCTGTGACCATGATGGGTCTGAATGAAAATGTTATCTTTGGTCGTGAGCAGGGAACTGAGGGCAAAGGCACACATGGTTTCCTTGTCCTCTCCCCGAACCATCAAGCTGATCCCACTTGGACTCTGCTTGTAATTGGCACAGGACTCCCAGTGTAGACACTAAACTCTGAAGCTGTGGCCTGGGGAAGTTGGAGGCAGGGTGGTGGGAGAGGGGTCTAGGCTCTGAGGTTTGTCCCATTCCTTCCCCACCATCAGCGCCAACGGCTAGAGGAATTCAAAGAGAGGCTACGGAAGCAGCGGGAGGAGAAGCTCCTTCGCGCTGCTCAGCAGAGCGCAAGATCCTCAAGTGCCTGAGTACCACCCATAAAACAACATACACTCAGTTCTTTGTTTCCCATGGAAGTGTTTTATTGTCTGCTTTCGGGGGGCACAAGTAGGATGCAAGAGGGTTCCAGCCTTCAGGGGGCTTGTGTCTGGGGCTGGGGGCTGCTGTTCCGCCGGAAGCTGAGAGCAGATGGGTCCTGAGGGGTGAGGAGGGGTTGGGGGCTGAGGGTCCCAGCTCGTTTCTGCACCCCATCCTGTGGATGAAGAGGGGTCAGCCAGAGGGAGGGACCAAGGGCAGTCCTGGCCCGAGGTGACACAAATGTTGGAAGGAGGGTGCAGGTGGGAACCATTGTCCCACCTTCCCCCACCTTCCCCCACCTTCCCCCACTGTACCTGAGTTCTCAACACTTATGGTGGTATTTGAATGTGAAGTGGGGGTCTTGAGGGTCCCACTGGGGTCTTGATCAGAACCCAAGCTGTGTTTGATTACATGTGACACAGACACGTGAGTGTATGAGCTCATGTGCCCACCTCCCTAGGTTTGTCTTCCCAAGAGGGTGTTCATTCTCTCAACTTTTCCTCCAATCCGCAGTCATGGGGGTGGGAGCCAGGACTTCCAGCCATGGCTCTGACATTAATGTGCTCTCTGCATGACCTTGGGGCCCTCTTGGCCTTATCTGGGTCTTCATTCTCCTGTCTGAGTTGGGTATTGGATTGGATAGGCCCTCATGACTGGGAGGGACCCAGGGCAAGCACTCCTACCAGGCACTCATCCCCAGGAGGCACATGAGGGACAGAGGTGGAGGTGGGAGGCAGAGCCAGGGGGCTCAGCATGGCTGGTCTCCCCAAGCCCCAGCAGAGCATCACCTACCTTGGGGCCCACAGGCTGGAAACCAGGCAGGTTGCTGACTGTCACACGCTGGTCATCCATGCGGTGACCCTGGGTACTGGCCAACATGTCCATAAGACTGTCCATCTCCGGCACGGGACCACTCTCTGCGTGGTGCAGAAGCAGGTGGGGATGGACATATATGCAGATTCCAGGGAACACAGCCTAGCTGGAGCCCCCCCACGCCTTCCCCTGCTCGTGTTCTCCAGGAAGCTCACTCATCCCTCCCCTCCATCCCTTGCCCCTAGACCCACTAGCATCTGTGTTGCCAGTTGTCTGTCACTCTCAGATAGACTCTTGCCTACAGGCCCCCCCAGATGGTCACTTGTCCTGTACCCCTACGCCCTGCCCCATTTATGCACCCAGACAACACACGCACCCTACACACTCCACTGTCCACTCACCACTCTTGGAGGTGGTGCCAGGCCCTGCCTGCAGTGGGCAGCGCTGCTCCTCCATTCGGTCGCCCTGCACATGGCTCAGCAGGTTGAAGAAGCCCTCTTGGTCTGGGGAGCCCGCCTGGGAGACAGACATTCCTGGTCCAGCTGGTGCCTCAGTTGGGGAACCCCTCACCAGCTCCCACCCTGACCCTGGAGTCTTTCCTCCCCTCCTCCTTGGCTCTCACCATGGTTGCTGCCAATGCACTGCTCTGCAGAGCTGCTGCGAATGAGACACAAGTCTCCGTACCAACCTGAGCCCCCAGGACGTGGCCAGCAGTGCCGCTGCACGTGGTGCTGCCTCAAGGGAGAGGTTGCTGGCAGCCTGTTGTCCTAGATCGGGGCCCGACTATAGGGCACCAGCCAGGGAGACATCCCAGAGGCTGCCCCCAAATCCCAGCAGCCCCCCAGCTCACCAGGACCATCACTAAGAACGCTGACCTCTGCCCTGGGACTGGGCTGGGCACTTGGACCCTCATACCCACCAGCACTTCCTCGGGCAGCAAACTGGGTCAGGGGTCCCAGGAGACCCAATTGCTAATGAGGTGCCCTACAAACTGGTTAGTCTTGTCATTCATTGCTCTTGAGGAGCTGGGGGCATGTGGGGGTGGGATCTGCTTACCTTGACGCAGGGAGCTGAGCCTCCATCTACCCTCTCTTTCCGGTCCATCTTTGTTCTTGCTTCCTGGGCCTGAACCACTTCTCTGCTGGCCTCTAGCCCAGCCCTGTGTCAGAGAAGGCTTTTTAAAAGACAGATGTGGGGGCAGTGGTTACACAGCCCCCAAATCCCCTGCTCATAGCACATCTGCTCCATCCGAAGCTTAAGCCCCATAAAGATGATCCAGATGATTGTATTTGCGGCAAAATGCTGGGGCTGCTGTGGGGGTAGGAAGCAGGGCGGCCTCGGTTGAGACCTTGCAGACCCAGCAGGACTTACTGCGCCCAAGGACTCTCAGGTGGGGCACAGCGACAAGCCAGAGCAGCATCCCCACAGTGGAATGGGGGCTGTCTGGGCCCCACTGGGGAAGGACAGGCCAACGGGGCAGCTCGGAGGGGCCTGCAGCCCAGATGCAGGAAACAGTGCAGGTGGTCTTGCCTGCCCAACTGGAGGGCAGCTGGAATTGAAGACCCCCAAGGCGCCACCAGCAGCCTGGCTCCATCTCTGTCTCTTGGCAAGGTCTACCCATCCTCACTGTCTCTGGGTCTGGGTCCTCATAGGCCCCAAAGCAAGGTCCAGGATCTCCTGCCTCCCCAAAACCGATGCCAAGTTCAGCTGTCTCTGATTTGTACTCCCAGCCCTGCCTGGGGGTCGGAGACCACATTCCTGGGAAGGGAGGCAGTAGGAAAGTGCTGCCGCTCCCACTCCCCCCCCCCACCGCCCCCGCACCCCAGCAGCCGTGGCTTCCCTCAGTGTCCTGGGAGTGGATGTTGCTGGAGGGTCCCACCCACACCCCATCTCCTCCCCTCTCCAAGATGCCTTTTTGGAAACTAGTTAAAGTCTCTTCCTGGAATAAACAGGCCACACTGTCACTACCCCTGCCAGAATGCAAAGCTTGGTCCTCCTTCCCAGGCAGCCCTTCCCTGTCCAGGGTCTACGGTCACACCCTCTCCATGGCCCCAAGTCCTCGATGCCAACAGGATGTACTGCTCTACCACAGATGTATTTGTTTCCTAGGGCTGCCTTCATGTGTCACAAACCAGGCATCTGAGGACAGACATTTATCATCACACAGTGTTGGAAGCCAGATGTCTGAAAGCATGCCGGCAGGGCCGTGCTCCTGAGACGTGCAGGGGAGGGTGCTCCCTTGCCCCTCCGGCTCCTTCTGGTTGCTGGCAGACCTTGGTGTGCCTTGGCTTGTAGCTACAGCACTTCAGTCTCAGCCTCTGTCACCACATGACATTCCTCATGTGTCCTTGTCTCCACATGGCTGTCATGAGACATGGACACCAATCACATTGCACTAGGGACCTGCCTACCGCAGTATGGCCTCACCTAACCTCATCTGCAATGACTCTGACCCAATTTCCAAACAAGATCACATTCTGAGGTCCTGGGGGTTAGGATTCCCACATACTTTATTGGGGGGGATGGACAGGAGCCCATTCAGCCCATAGCAGCTGAAAGGCTAGTCACCCTCACCGAGTATATATGGGGTGGCAGGAGACAGGCTGTGGGGCTAGAGGTGACATCGGCTTCCTTGTGGTCTCCCAGTTCCCCTCTTGGTGCCTGCAGTTTATCCACCCCCACCCTGGGAGCTGCAGGGATCCCCTCCTTTTCCTGCTCAGAACTCTCCCTTGGTCTTCATTGTCCTTTGGAGAAAATTCAAACAACTTGGGGACAATGGGAATGGCCTGGAATGGACTGATGGCGGTCACACGACGCTGAACATGCTAAAGGCTATTGAGTGGTACACTCTCGGTGGGTTAATTGTATTAATATGCGAATTGGGTCTCAATAAAGCTGTTAGAGAAAAGGAAGGAAAGGAGAGACAGGGAGGGCGGGAAGGAAGGAGAGAGGAAGAAAAGAAAGAAAAACAAGGAAGGAAGGAGAAAGAGACAAAAGAATGAAGAAGGGAAGGAAGGGAAAGGAAAGGAAAAGAAAGAGAAAGAAAGGTGAGAAAAGAACCAAACCCCTGTCAGGGTGGCCAGCGCTGGCGCTCTGCCTGGGATAGCCCCCGTGTTGGCAGGGCCCTGCGAGCTGAGGACCTCAGTCCTAGGCAGGCTGGGCCGGGTCCGTCCTGCCTGGTCCCACAGAAGTCTGGCCTCTGCAGTTCTTCTGGTCTCACTCCCCCCCTCCCCGCCCGTGCCTGCTCTCCTCTGCCTGGATCACTGCACGGCTGCTGCTTGGTGTCACTCACCGTTATATCTGAGGGCCTCCCCCTCAGAGAGGGGCACCACCCCTGATAAAGCACTCCCAACATGGCACTTACTACCATATCACTATTTCCTGTAGGGCAGAATTGATTATTTTCTGTTCCCTTCCCTCCTAAACTGTAAGTTGCACATGGCAGAACTTCTGTTGTCTGTCCCATCTTGTCCGGTGCAAATGGCAAAGGTCCTGGTACGTGGTCAACTCTTTAATAGTCACTAAATGGAAGAACCACTTCAGGATTCTGCCTTCACACACTTGCATCACACTTCGACTCTGAGGCCTCATTCTCCTGGCTGCTGCTGGACGGTGCCTCGTCTGAGACGGCGTGTCAGCCTTTCGCTGGCACACGGCAGGAGCAAGCCCTAAGGTTTCGAGTCGAGTGTGAATTGAGGTGTATGTGAGTGTCCCAGAGGTCGAGCATGCCATTCAACCCATGTGTGTTCAGACTTTTACAAATGTGATTGTCGCCTGTGCATGTGTGTGTGCAACCAGTGAGCGCAAGGCTGCGAGGAGCATTCCTCCTGGCACAAATTCTTGATTCAAATTTGAGTGAGCCTACTCATCATGCAGCCTTGGACACAGGTCCTGCTGAGCCAGTGTCACTGTCTACACTGTAGTCCCTCTCGGGGTCTCTGGGAGGACGGAGTACACAGCAGGTGCTGGGTTCTCTCCAACCCTCCCTCCAGGCCAACTTCTGAGTTTACCAAATGTTGCTAGAACTTGCTGCTGCTGCTGCTAAACTCTGGGGCACAGAGGTAAGTGGGTCACGAGTTTGTAACCCCGCTGCCCTGTGTGGGCGCACAGCACCCCTCCACCGCGGAGAAGCTCGTGGATGTGCTGGGGGGAAAAGAAGGGGTATTACTACCCCGCAGGCTCACTTTCTCGCTGCACGCAAGCAATGGACGTGTGTTCGAGCTCAGGTTTGTGCCAAGTCGGGGTGGGCCCCTCCCGAAACTTGGTGCCGGTCTGTTCGGGCACGTCCCCTCCTCCACTCTGCGAGGGTCCCACCGTCCGAGAACCTGGCAGGGCCAGGTGTGCAGGGGCGGGGCCAGGTCCTGCGGGGCGGGGTCCACGTGGGTGACGCTCGGGGCCACGCCCCCACCTTGGACAGACCCGGAAGCAGCGGCTGCGCCGTTGGGGAAGATGGCACCCTCGGGGCTGAAGGCGGTGGTGGGGGAAAGTGAGTGACGCCCGAGGCCGGGCCTCTTGCGTCCCCCGGGGTCGGGGGCCAGGGGCGCGCGGACTCTGGGACCCTGGTGGCGGGAGTTGGGGGCTGGGCTGGGCGTCTAGCACCTGACCCTCGAGGGAGCGGGCGGGAAGTTTGTTCCAACTGGCCGTCCCGGCTCTCCCCTGCCGAAGCTGGACGAAACTGGGAGATTGAACTCCGGCGACCCAAAGGGTGGCGTAGGCAGGTGTCGTGGCCCGGATTCCCGATCCCCTAGGGCCGGCGAGGGGAAGGCACAGCTGGATGCCCAGATTCCCGGATCTCTGAGCCCCGCAAAGTCCGGGGGGCTGGATTCTTGGGGCCCAATGCTGCGGACTGGGACTGGACTGGGTGCTCTGGTCAGCGCACCCCAGATGGTGTGAACGTTCAGGGAGTGTGTCCAGACCCGTTCAGGCCCAGGGTGGGGGACGCCTTCCTTTTTGAACCCCATGAAACGTGAGGACCCAGGCGTCCAGGCCGTGTGGGCCGGGTTCTTGGGGGAGGGGTGGAGAAAGCCTCCTCCCGAACCTCGGGTGGTTCCGGCCTCAGCTGCTCCTTCCGCCCTGGCGGTCTTGATAACCGTGAAGGCGGGGCCCTCCCTTCTGTCCCCTCAGCTAGGCAGGGCAGAGTGTGGCTCAAACCCCCTGCACCCTAACTAGAAAAGGAGCCTATTATAGAGTGGTTAACCTGCAGATGGGAAAGCCACGGATTCCATTTTACAGATGAGGAAACTGAGGCTGGAAAAATGACCACAGCCAGGCACATTTCAAAGCCTGGGTCCTGCATTCCAGGGGGTCCTGAATTCTAGTCCAGTGGAAATTGATAGAGGGGAGTGGGGGCTCTGGTCAAAACCTCCACACCAGGAGAACTTGAGGTTGTCCATGGGGAAGCCAAGAGCCCAGCTCTGGAGGCAGGAAGACCTCCTGACTCCCCAGTTATTGTTTATTTAAAGCGCATTTATCTAGCAGCTACTTACGTACCAAGCTCTGGGCCATTTGGGCCCTCGGGTGCTTAGTCTAGTTACCTGCCCTCCTTGAACCTCAGTCTCCCTGTCTATAAGTTGGGGGTGACACCAACAGCTACATCACAGGATGGGGGGGGGGAGTAAACAGTAGTTAAGATGGAAGTCCAGCCTGGGATTCAGAAGGTTTTGGGGTGTGGTGGGACCAGAGAACCCGGCATCCTGAGCCCACCCTCCCCTACAGAAATTTTGAGCGGAGTCATTCGGAGCGTCAAAAAGGACGGGGAGTGGAAGGTAGGGGTGAGGCAGAATGCTTTGTTCAAACCCAGGTGGGGGTCCCTGAGTGTGGGACCACCTCCCAAACTCCCTGAGGAAGCTGGGAGGGTTTGGGATGAGGTGGGGTGGGGTCCTGGGTCCCCTCATTCAGCCAGTTCTTGAAGCTGACAGTCCTGCCCACCAGTCCAGCCCCACCTCTGGGGGAGCTTCAGCCTCTCCTGCCCACTTGTCTGTCCATTGGTCCATCAGTCCATCCATCTGGACAGGTACTCATCATGGACCACCCAAGCATGCGCATTTTGTCATCCTGCTGCAAGATGTCAGACATTCTGGAAGAGGGCATCACCAGTGAGTGGGCACCCCCACCCGGTGCTCCCCAGATGGGACTGGAGTGTGGAAATGCATGATGGGCCCAGCCCCCTCTCCCAAAGGACTTGTGACTGTGGCCCCTGAGGGGTCAGTCTCCCCAGCTGTGCAGCCCGTGTGTGTGGGAGCCTGTGTAGAACTCTGAGGGCGAGCTCAGGTGGGGCCCCCAGAATGTAGAGCTTTCTATGGGAAGCCCCTGGAGCGTGGATTGTGACCCTGAATGTGCAGAACGTTGCTAATATCTGACACCCACCATGCACCCCAGTCCCAGTGCCACCTTTATGTGTCCCTTCCTCTGTCCCTACCAGTTGTTGAGGACATCAACAAGCGGCGAGAGCCCATCCCCAGCCTGGAGGCCATTTACTTGTTGAGCCCCACGGAGAAGGTGCCTTTGTGAGAGCGTGCGTGGGTGCACGCCTCTGCTTGTCTGCACATGCACAGGGGCATGGGTGGCCGCCGGGGGCTGGGGCAGAGGGCGGATGGGTCAGGGTATGCAGGGCCAGACCTGGAGCGTGATCTGCGTTCCCCAGTCAGTGCAGGCCCTGATCGCAGACTTCCGTGGGACCCCGACCTTCACCTACAAAGCCGCACACGTCTTCTTCACAGACAGTGAGTGAGGATAACCCGAGGGGAGCGTAGGGTTTGGGTCCGGGGTGTGGTGGCGGGTCTGGCCTCATGTCCCCTCTTGCCCACCCAGCCTGCCCTGAGCCTCTGTTCAGTGAGCTGAGCCGCTCCCGTCTGGCAAAGGTGGTGAAGACACTGAAAGAGATCCACCTTGCCTTCCTCCCCTATGAGGCTCAGGTACAGCCCGGCCTCGTCCTGGGCAGGGCGTGGGGTCTGGGACCAAATGACTCAGGTTCCCTCAGAAACAGCCTCTGAGACAAGTAATGGGGACAGCAAGTCGGAAAGGAAAGGAGCCAGCATGGCACGAATGAGCTCCTACCACCAAACACCTGGAGCTGGGTCCCATGGGCAATGGCAGGGGGTGGCATGGAGCAGCCTCCGAGTCATCTTGCCCAAGCCGGAGGGGCTAGGGTGTTTTTCCACCCACCCCTCCAGGCCTTGTGTCCTTGCAGGTGTTCTCCCTGGATGCCCCCCACAGCACCTACAACCTCTACTGCCCCTTCCGGGCGAGCGAGCGGACGAGGCAGCTTGAGGCGCTGGCCCAGCAGATCGCCACGCTTTGTGCCACACTGCAGGAGTACCCAGCCATCCGCTACCACAAGTGGGGCCTCACCCCGCCTTGACCCCACCCTGCATCCCACCTTTCACCATTTTTTAAATCCCACCCCAGTCCTCACCCTGCTACCTGACTCCTGTCCCTAACCCTGTCCTTGACCCCAGTCTGTGCTTGGCCCTCCCCAACCCCTTGCCCTAAGGCCCCATGTCTGCCCATCCCACCCTCAGGGGCCCAGAGGACACGGCCCAGCTGGCTCATGCAGTCCTGGCCAAGCTGAATGCCTTTAAGGCAGACACTCCCAGTCTGGGCGAGGTGAGGGGGCATGTTGGAGAGGTGGGGTGAGGCCCTGGCCAGGATCTGGGTTAACACTCTAATCCCTGCCCACCCCCTGCACCTCCAGGGCCCTGAGAAAACCCGCTCACAGCTGCTGATCATGGACCGGGCGGCCGACCTTGTGTCCCCCCTGCTACATGAGCTCACATTCCAGGCCATGGCCTATGACCTGCTGGACATCGAGCAGGACACGTACAGGTAGGTGTGCTGTGACCTGCGCGGGGAGGAGGTCCCTGAGGGGGGGGTGACGGGAGATTGAGAAAGACACAGACACAGAAAGAAACCTTAAGGAAAAGCAGGGACCAGGTGGGACATCATCCTCTGATGGCGAGACAATGACCCTGAACATGGTCTCCGTGTTTATTTTGTAAGGGGTAGTTGGATAAAGCTCAAGGACATTTCACAGACTCAGGATAAAACTGCAAGCATAATTGCTTCGTTTCCCAGGCTAACTAAATGATAAATATTTCTTCTGCAAAAGTCACGGGTGCATACAGCTAAAGCTTGTGATGAACTATTTAACTATCTCCTTCTTAACCCCTGCGGGTTCTGGCTGTGTGTCGCTAGCCTTCACCATCCTCCACATAGGTGGACCCCGGAAACCCCTTCCCCCATCACAGCCGACCTGGGTCCCTGTCCTCAGGTGTGCTCTGCGTCTCCCCACCCCTGCAGGTACGAGACCGCCGGGCTGAGCGAGGCCTGTGAGAAGGCTGTGCTTCTGGATGAGGATGACGACCTGTGGGTGGAGCTGCGGCACATGCACATCGCAGACGTGTCCAAGTGCGTGCAAGGGGGGCGCGGGGGCGTGGGCCCTCAGCACCGTGGTCCCCAGCTGGACTCTCCCCACCCACATCACCACCCCTCCCCCACCAGGGGTCTGGTCCCGGCCTTCTGCCTTCAGTGAGCATGCTCCCCTGCAAGCCACGCCCCTCAGCCAACTCCCCAGTGCGTCCCCAGTGTAGGCTTGCAGATGGCGTCCTGCAGGGACATGCGTCTCTTGGCTCTCGTGGTCCCGGCCGTGCAACCCCCATGCTGCCCTTAAACTACTATCTTGGTACCAGCCCCCAACCTCACCCCTGCCCACCCTCATGGCCAGGAAGGTCACAGAGCTTCTGAAGACATTCTGTGAGAGCAAGAGACTGACTACTGACAAGGTAGGGCCGGCCTGCATTCGGGTGGGCAGCTTGGGCAGAAAGCCGCCACCAGAGTGGGGGAGGGGCCTCAATCTGGATCCCAAGCCTGTCTGGGAACCTCCCCGCGGCCCTGTTCCTAGGCCAACATCAAAGACCTGTCCCACATCCTGAAAAAGATGCCACAATACCAGAAGGAGCTGAACAAGGTGAGCATGGGCCAGCAAACTGCTCCCAGCCTCCCTATCTCCCCCTGACTCAGTCTCGGTCCCCCCTGACTCCCACCCACCCTGCAGTACTCCACACACCTGCACTTGGCCGACGACTGCATGAAGCACTTCAAAGGCTCCGTGGAGAAGCTGTGCAGCGTGGAGCAGGTACGTGCAGCTCTGGGCCTGCAAGACAGGGTGTGGCCAAGCGAGGGGTGGGGCTTGTTGGGGGGGGAGGGCAGGGGTAGAACCTTCAGAGACCTGGTACTAGGATGAAGCGAGCCCCAAAGGCCTTACCGAGGACCCTGGGGATGTTCCTGCCATGCCCATCCCCACCAGTGGCTGCCAGGACAGCTGCCCTCCACTCCCCATAGGACTTGGCCATGGGCACTGACGCAGAGGGTGAGAAGATAAAGGATGCCATGAAGCTGATTGTGCCTGTGCTGCTGGACGCTGCAGTGCCCGCCTACAACAAGATCCGCGTCTTGCTGCTCTACATTCTTCTTCGGAATGGTGGGTCGGGGGTGCGGCCTTGGGAGACCCTGACTCACCAGGGCCTCCAGGGATCCTGGGATCCCCTCAACCCCGCAGCTCCCCTGTTCTTGAGATTCCTGCACTGGGCAGACACACCAAACTCACAGATTCCTCTTTGGATCCTGGGACGCCCCTCCATTGACCTGGGGAACCTCTCATTGACATGAGAGCTCCATTAACAGGGAGAACCCCCCAAATCTATGACTTTGTCAAACTTGGCCTCCTGACTAATTCCACAAGAGCCCAGTCTACCCCTTCTGGACTCCGCCAGAACTCTGACATCAGGATGCCTCTCACACCAGCCCTGGGGGCTTCCTTGGTCCTGAGGACCTCCCCGTTGCAGGTCCTGGGACCTCCTCACACCACCCCTAAGAGGTCTCATGTCCCGCCTCTGTCCCCTGCCCTCCCAGAGCCCTCTCCCCAGGAGAATCCCACCCATGTGAGCCTGCCCCCCCCTACCCACCAGGTGTGAGTGAGGAGAACCTGGCCAAGCTGATCCAGCATGCCAACGTGCAGGCCCACAGTAGCCTGATCCGGAATCTGGAGCAGCTGGGGGCTACTGTCATCAGCCCTGGGGTATGCTGGGGCCAGAACCTGAGGGCGGGGCATGGAGTCAGGGCCTGGGCCCTGGGGGTGCAGGGCACATCACAGGGCTGGGGTCCACAGGACATGGTGTACTTTTGGGAGGACAGAGAATCCTGGGCAGTGATTGGCCTGGGGACCAGGGAGCACCAGGGCTGCCCCCAACTCTGGGTCACGCGATAAGCAGGGGGCTGAGGTGCAGTCAGCCTGGTGGCGATGCAGCGTGGTCTGCAGTCTGAGTCCCAAGGGAGGGGACAGCACAGGTGACCCTGGGCTCCTGGGTATCCCAGAGGACTGCTGTGCCCCCGGTGCACACAGTGCAGCACCCCGGCCAGCCCTCTGCCAGCCCCACCCCCTTGCTGGGCTTCCTCTGCTGGGCTCCGCCCCTGGGTGGGGCCTCTCACGCCTCCTAGCTCTCTCCTGGTCCCCTATCTCCGTTTCCCCTGCTCCAATTTCTCAGTGTCCTCTCATCTCTGTCCCCATTTTTCTCTTTTTGTCCTCTTTCTCTGCCCCTCTTTGTCTCACTGTCTATTCCTTCCTGCCTCTCTTTATCTTTCATTCTCTTTTCTCTGTCTCTCTCTCTCTAGTTCTCTGTTCCATTTCTCCATGTTTTTCTGCAATACCCCCCGAAACAATAGGAGCCCCTAGCCCATCTACGACCTGCCCCCTTCTCCCCAATACCCCCACCAGCCTGCTGCATTCCGCCTGTAGGGCCCTGGGACCTCCAGTCGGCTGGAGCGGAGGGAGCGCTTGGAGCCCACCTATCAGTTGTCCCGCTGGACCCCAGTCATCAAGGATGTGATGGAGGTACCACGGGCAGGAGTGGGTACCGGGAGGGTAGGGCTGGGGACCAACCTGTCATGCCCCGCCCAGTCCTGCCCTGACCCAGGCGTCGGCCCAGCCCCCTTCATGCTCACAGTGCTAAGCTCGGGGATTAATAGGAAATCCCTCACTGCAGGCGTTTCCCAGCACCCAGTCTGCTCTGCCGGGAGGCACCGCAAACCCACACCCAAGGAATTGGGGCAGCAGCAGGGTCCCTCATGGGGTGTCACATTTTCTCTCTATTTACCTGTCCCCTCTTCTGTCCCTCTCCGTCTCCCTGGTCTCTCCCCTGTCCCTGGGAGAGCCCCCTTTTCTCCGCTTTTTCCCCCTTTGCCTTCCTGACACCAACCCCTACCCATCCTAGGCACCAAAAGCAGCAAAAACAAAGAGGACCGGGTTGGGGGGCCCAGCTTCCTGGCTTTCTGCCTGCTGTCCCCTAGAGTCCTGATACTTCCACCCACTTGGGGGCCCAGTGACTTGGCTCCTCCATCTATCCCCAGGGACCCTGGATTCCTGGATCCCTGAGTGGCTGGGGTCCTGGACTGTTGGTCCCAGGGGGCTGGGAGCCCACATTGCTGAGTCCTTAAGAGGCTGAGGGTCTCAACTTGAGTTCCTGAGGGGATGCAGGTGCAGATAGTGACTCCTGTCTGCTTGGGTCTTGGCTCCCGAGACGCCCAGTGAGGGGGTTCCAGAGCCTGTGCCCCGTCGCCTAGGACTTCCCTCCTAAGCCACCCTGTCTGGCCCCCAGGATGCTGTGGAGGACCGGCTGGACCGCAAGCTGTGGCCCTTTGTGTCTGACCCCGCCCCCACGCCGAGCTCCCAGGCTGCAGTCAGGTGAAGGCCCAGGGACGCCCCCTGCTGGTGCTCAGGGCTATTAGGTGAGGGGTGTGTGGCGGGGGTCTCCTGTCCAGACTGACCTCTGTCCCCCGCCCCCCACTTGCACTTGCACAGTGCCCGTTTCGGCCACTGGCACAAGAGCAAGGCTGGAGTGGAGGCGCGGGCAGGGCCGCGGCTCCTCGTCTACGTTGTGGGCGGCGTGGCCATGTCAGAGATGAGGGCTGCCTACGAGGTGGCCAGGGCCACGGACGGCAAGTGGGAGGTGCTCATTGGTGAGTAGCCAGGATTGGGGTTCCTGGGCAGGGGCAGGCCCAGGAGCCAGACTCACCTGTGTCCGTCCCCCTCAGGGGCTGGGGCTGGACTCCTAGGCCCTTTAGAAGGGTGAGCCTGGCAGCCTGGGGCCTCTCAGGGCTGGCATCTGAGATGAGAGGGGATGGCTAGACACCTGGGTTTCCTGAGGGCCTGGGTTCCTGTGTTTCTGCAGAGAGCTTGGAGTCAAGGCCTGGCCTCCCAGGACTCTGGCTAGGGGGTGTCAGGGGCTGAGCTGTGACCCCACTTTCCCACCCCTCCCCTCCTGCCCAGGCTCCTCACATATCCTCACTCCAACCCGTTTCCTGGATGACCTCAAGACACTGGATCAGAAGTTAGAGGACATTTCTTTGCCTTGACCCTCCGTGCAACCCTGACCTGTACCCCTCCCTTTCCAGGAAAATAAATGCCTCTTTTCAGTCTAGAGCCAGGGCCCACCTTGCATTCTTTCCCAGGGAGCTGTCACAGGCCAGCCTCTCACAGTCCCATCCCCTGACCTGGGCCCCTGGCCCTGTCTCTGTGTTGTCCTGCTTGAGGACATCTGAAGCCCAAGTGGAGATTAAGAACTTGGCCTCTGGTTTGAATATTGGCTCCAAGATTGACTAGCTGTTAGGTCTTGGCCGACTTGCTGGGTTCCCCTTCCAAAAAATGGGCCCAGGAAAGGCCACTGCTTTGTAGAGGCAAGACAGTGGCAGAAAGCTGATGGTGACAGAGGCTGTCCTGCGTTGTCACTAGAGTTACCTTGGCAGCTCCGATGGGACTGTTAGCAGCATCATTGACAAACGGAATGGATCCTGTATGCTCCCTCCCCAGCTGCCAGGAACGGCCCTGTGGCCATGCAGGCTGGGGGCTTCTCCAGCTCCTGGGGTCAGACTCTGCGTCTGCGTGAGGACCAGCACATAGCGAGTCATGCCTGATTCCCATCCCAGCAGGCCAGAGCTCCCCCTGCTCGCCCTCTTCCTCACCCCCAGGCTGTTCCCGGAGGCCCTGCTGCAGGACTTCTCGGAGTCTCTGCTAGGTGCAGTTAGTTTTCCAGGGCCACCATGAGAAAGCACGGCATCCCAGGCGACGGGAGGCTGGAAGTCCAAAGCCAAGGTGTCAGCAGGGTTGGCTTCTGAGGCTTCTCAGTACCTTGGCTGGTACACAGCTGTCTCTTTCCTGTGTGTTCACGGTCTCCCTTCTGGGCAAGTCTGCGTCCTAATCTCTTAAAAGGATGCCAGCCACGTTGGATTAGGGCCCACCCTACTGACCTCATGTTAACTCAAGTGTCTTTTCAAAGGCTCTTTCTTTAAACACAGTCTGAGGTACTGGAGGTTAGGGCTTCAACATATAACATTTGGGGGCAGATAAAACAGCTCACTCACCTGAAAGGACACGTGAACCTAATAAATAGCACTGGGACAGATGCAGCCATCTCTGGGGCACAGATGCACAGCCAAGCAGACCAGTGCAGCAGCAGGGTCTGGGGGAGGCCAGAGGACACCCTAGGCAGCCTAGTCTGGGGGCAGTCCAGAAGGCTTCCTGGAGGAGGTGAAGTTGGAGCTGAGAATGAAGAGTTGGAGAAGAGGAGAGGGCATAGTGGAGGCAAACACAGGACAGTGGAATGAAGCCAGAGGGAAGGTATTAACGGAAGACAAGATCTGAGAGCCACTCAGAGGCCTGGCAGGCGGCAGTGAGAATGCCAGTGCTTGGGACAGTGCCCTCCGTGTGTGTGTAGGTGGGTGGGTTAGGTAGGTGCAGTGCCTCCTCCGTGGTGGAGTGCTGCTCATTTTCATTCCATTCTGTCACCTCTGGGAATGTACCCCATACAAGGCTGGGACCAAAGGGGAAGGAGCCAAGACAGGCCAGGCAAGACCCGCCTTCTCCACCCTCTGAGGACTGGTCCCTGATTTTCAGGTCAACTATTTTGAGAATTCAGGGAACTCTAAGGACACTTTTCCTAGAAGAACTGCACACACAGTGTGCATGTGGGGCCTCAGAGAGACATGAAACTGATTCAGCAATTCTAGGATTTACCTGAGACTCCCACCAGGGCAGAAAGATGGGCGTAGGCAGACCCCTGAAACTGCTCGCCCTGTGTGCATGGCTCCCTATAAGGTTCTGTTAGGGCAGAGATTTAACGAGAGATTGTGGGGTGAGACAGTTTTATTTTTTAAAGATTTTATTTATTTAATTTTAGAGAGGGGAAGGGAGAAAGGGGAGAAAATCAATGTGTGCTTATGTCTTGCACACCCCCTAGTGGGAACCTGGCCTGCAACCCAAGAATGAGCCCTGCTTAGGAATTGAACCAGTAACATTTTGGTTTACAAGCTAGCTCTTGGTCCATTGAGCTCTCAATCCATTGAGCCATACAGCTAAGGCCATGGGGGAGAGGTTGTTAAAGTTAAACCTATAAACTCGCCCTCCTGGGGAAGGGCTGTTTTCCTCTAGGACCTGCCTGTGTAGGCAGGCACAGTGAGCACCAGGCGACTTCCTGGTTTCTCTCCTTTTGCATTTGTAGCTGGAGCTCCAGAGACTGCAAATTAGAAAGGTCAAGTAAGAAGGTCAGGAGGCCCCGGCTGGGTAGCTCAGCTGGTTAGGGCATCCTCCCGTAGACCAAGATTGTGGGTTCCATTCCTCCTCAGGGTACAAAACAAATGGATGTTTCTCCCTTCCTCTCTGAAATCAATTTTAAAAAAAATTTATGTCTTACCCTTGCTGGTGTGGTGTCACGGATTTCGTCCTGCAAAATCCGTGGCGGGGACCACACCAATCGCGTGAATCAAACTCACCCAGAGACACGCTTGGATAAGAGAGTCCGGAGCCACAGGTCTTTCCCTCCATCTTGGAAAAGGCCCTGGGTGTAGCTCAGCCGGGCTTTTTATTAGAAGTTTTAGGACACATTTACATTGGATTGATTATTCATGAACTTATGTAGAACAAGGGTCTTTAGTGAGGTCATGAGGATATATGAGAAGGGAATAGATAAGGGGTAGGTTTACTCAGTAAGGTAAACATTAGGGGTACAGAGCATTAGGTTGTAAATTCAGGTCCAGTGGCAGACAGGACCGGGGTAGTACATTAAACAGGAGACAAGTAAATTGAGGGTAAGCTAACTAGGGCTGTTAACTCTTAGGACCATAAAACATTGAGACAGAGAAGAATTTCATGGATTCGTTAACTTAAGTCTCTTGACTCTGGGAGGGAGAGACTCAGCAAGTCAGAGAATTTAAGAAACATTTTTGCCAAATTCCCATTAGAGAATTCTTTTTCTACTGACATGATTCATGCTTGCCCACACGGGAATAATTTATTCACACGGAGCCGTGCTCTTTATGTGTAAATTCCCGGGACTTAACGTTTTTTCACGCGTGTGGAAAGAATTCCCACAGTGTAGCTCAGTGGATTGAGTGTGCCCGCCTGGGAACCGAAGGGTCACCAGTTTGATTCCCAGTCAGGGCACATGCCTGGGTTGTGGGCCAGGTCCCCAGTAGGGGGTGCTCAAGAGGCATCACACATGGGTGTTTATCTCCCTCTCTTTCTCCCTCCCTTTCCCTCTGTCTAAAAATAAACCTTTTTTAAAAAAGGTTAGGTCTTATTAAAGATATTTTTTAATATCTTTTATTGATTAAGCTATTACAGTTGTTCCATTTTCCCCCCTTTATTCCCCTCTGCCCCACCCCACCCCATTCCCCACCCTTTAGTTTTTGTCCATGTGTCATGCACATGAGTTCTGTGGCTTCTACATTTCCTATACTATACTTAACCTCCCCGTCTGTTTTCTACCTACCGTTTATGCTACTTATTCTCTGTACTTTTTCCTCCTCTCTCCCCCTGCCCCGTTGATATCCTTCCATGCCTTATATAAATCCCTTTAACATTTCATACAATAAAGGCTGGGTGGTGATGAACTCCTTGCACTTGACCTTATCTGAGAAGCACTTTATCTGCCTTTCCATTCTTTATGAAAGTTTTGCCAGACAGAGTATTCTTGAATGTAGGTTCTTGCCTTTCATGACTTGATATACTTCTTTCCAGCCCCTTCTTGCCTGAAAGGCCTCTTTTGAGAAATCAGCTGGCAGTCTTATGGGAATTCCTTTGTAGGTAACCATCTCCTTTTCTCTTGCTGCTTCTAAGATTCTCTCCTTATTTTTAATCTTGGGTAATGTAATTATGATGTGCCTTGATGTATTCTTCTTTGGGTCCAATTTCTATGGGACTCTCTGAGTTTCGTGGACTTCCTGGAAGTCTATTTCCTTTACCAGCTTGGGGAAGTTCTCTTTCATTATTTGTTCAAATTAGTTTTCCATTTCTTGCTCTTCCTCTTCTCCTTCTGGCACCCCTATGATTCGGATGTTGGGACGTTTAAAGATGTCCTGGAGGTTCCTAAGCCTCTCCTCATTTTTTTGAATTCTTGTTTCTTCATTCTTTTCTGATTGAATGTTTTTTTCTTCCTTCTGGTCCACTCCGTTGATTTGAGTCCCAGTTTCCTTCTCATCCCTATTGGTTCCCTGCACATTTCCCCTCATGTTCCTTGACTAGTGCCTTTCCTGTCTTTCCACCTCTCCTCCCCTCTGGTCACTGTCAGTCTGTTCCTTAATTCCCTGCTTCTGGTTCTATTTTGCTCATTTGTTTTGTTGATTAGGTTCCACTTATAGGCGAGATCATATGGTATTTGTCTTTTACCACCTGGCTTATTTCATTTAATGCAATGCTCCCCAAGTTCCATCCATGCTGTCACAAGCGGTAGGGGCTCCTTCTTTCTTTCTTCCGTGTAGTATTCCATCGTGTAAATGTACCACAGTTTTTCGATCCACTCATTTACTGATGGGCTCTTAGGCTGCTTCCAGCACTTGGCTATGGTACATAACACTGCTGTGAACATAGAGGGGGCCTAGGTTCTCTTGAATTGGAGTTTCAGGAGAGCATGATAATATATTCTTTTTTTTAAAGCTTTTTTTTTTAAAGATTTTATTTATTCATTTTCAGAGAGGAGAAGGGAGGGGAGAAAGAGCAATGTATGGTTGCCTCTCACATGGCCCTCATTGGGGACCTGGTCCGCAACCCAGGCATGTGCCCTGACTGGGAATCGAACCGGGACCCTCTGGTTCCCAGCCCGCGCTCAATCCACTGAGCTACACCAGCCGGGCCTGATAATATATTCTTTTTAAAAAAATATTTTCTTTATTTTCAGAGAGAGGGGAGGGGAGGGAGAAAGAGAGGGAGAGAAACACTGATGTATGAGAGAAACATCCATTAGTTGCCTCTCAGGTGCCTACCACCGGGGACCTGGCCCGCAACCCAGGCATGTGGCCAACCTGGAATCAAACCAGTGACCTTCTGATTCGCAGGCCAGCTCTTAATCCACATAGCCACACCAGCCAGGGCCATAGTAATATATTCTTGACATAATACTGTTGTGATTACTTGCACTGTAATGGGGACAGCCCTGAGCTGGACTGTGGTTCCCACAAGTGAGAAAGGTCACGCAGGCTGATGTCTGCGCTTTGGGCAGTCTCTGGGGCGTGTTGGGTGAATTGAGCACCCACGTTCTTGAGGTTGGGAACATATTCCAGGGCAGGAGTTTGCCACCTGTGCTATGCAGGGGCTTCTTTTAGAATAATATCTCACCCAAGCAACAGGAACAGTCTGTGGTCTTGAACTTGCTCAACTTGAAAAATATGAGGGTCCTGGGTGCAATGGAGCTGCTTGCTGGGCCAGGTAGTGGAATGGGGACACCGGGAGGGACCCAGGGGGGACAGAGGGGCAGAAGGGAAGGGAGCAGAGTAAGATCTGCCGAGGTCTGCAGGGGAAGGGGCTTTCTGGTCCTGGAGCAGAAAAAGGAAGTGGCTGTGACTTAATGAGCCAAGAAAAGCTTGTGGAAGTGAGAATGGTGAAGGGGGTGGGGGAGGCCCGTGTTCCAGGGGAACCCAGACATCGAGGAAGCAGGGCAAGCTTCCTTTTTTTTTTTTTTTTTTTTTGTAAAGTTGCTCAAAACCTTGAAACACGAGTTAACCAACAGCTACTGCCAAGGGCATTGTGAAATGGCATCTGGGGCGAGGAAATTGTCCTGCAAGCGGGAAGGTTCCACCCCAGTGGGACCAGAGAGGGGCTCCCCAAGGCTGGGTGATGGAGGCACAAGACAGGAAGGGGACATCCTGGCTTGGGTCCCCTTCCATGTGGATGACCACAGCTCCCTTCTGAGAGCACTGAGAGTGTCAACCCCTGTCGGCAGCGGGGGAAAGTTTGGGAAAATGATGATTAAAAAAAGCGACTTTCCTGAAGCATTTACTCCGTGCAGGGCCCATCTATACAGTCTACGTAGATTCCCAGGAAGCACAGGCTCGGTGAAAACACAGAGAGAAATGCTCGGTGAAAACACAAAGAGAAACGCGTGCTGTGGGGCCTCGCTTCTGTGCAGAGCCCACTTTTGCCTCCACCCCACTGGTAATGCAGTATGAACCTCACTGTGTGGTGTGCGGCGTGGTGGTCTGATACCTGTTTATACTGTGAGATGGCCACCATGATAAAGCCAGTCAGCACACCCATCCCCTCACATAGGCACATTTTTTAATGTGTGGTTGGAACTTTTATTTACTTTTAGAAAGAGGGGAAGGGAGGGAGAAAGAGAGGGAGAGAAATATCAATGTGTGGTTGCCTCTCACGTGGCCCCCACTGGGGACCCGGCCTGCAACCCAGGCATGTGCCCCAACTGGGAATTGAACCAGGACCCTCTGGTTCCCAGAACGCGCTCCATCCACTGAGCTACACCAGCCAGGGCATGTGGTGGGAACTTTGAAAGTCCACTCTTAGCAACTTCCAAGCACACAGTGCAGAATTGTTAGCTGTGGTTGCTGTGTGTGCACTAGACCCCCAGGATTCACGCACCTTGCAGCAGGAAGTTCACGCCTTCAGAGAACTGGCACCTGGCACCCCCCCCCCGGCCCCTGGCAACCATCAATCTGTGCTCTGTTTCTATGAATTTGGTTTTCTAATACTTTTATGTGGAACCTGAAAAAGCTGAGCTCACAGGAACAAAAAGGAGATTGGCAGTTACCACAGTTGGGCTGGAGGAGCAGGGAAACACCAAGTCCTGAGGTGAGCGAGGCGGGGTGCGCATGGTACAGGGTCCTGGTGAACATGCCGGGAGAGCAGAACCTCGACGCTGTCACCACGGAAAAGAACGGGCAACTCTGGGAGGCGATGGAGGCTTCGCCGGCCTCGTGTCGCAGTCCTCTTGCAATATGTGCATGTGGGTCCCATTGTCACATTATCCTCCTTCAACCTGCACAAGGTCACATGTCAGACTATGTCAACAGAACTGGGAAGTCGGCCGTTAAAAAGAACGCAATCTGACCACTTGTGACAACATGGATGGACCTGGGGGTGTTATGCTGAGTGAAATAGACAAAAACAGATACCATGTAATTTCACTTACGTGTGGAATCAGAAGGGCAAAATGAACAAACAAAACAGAAACAGACTCAAATACAGAAAATGAACTGATGGCTGCCAGAGGCGAGGGGCCGGGGAACCTGGTTGGTGGCACAGAGGCAGTCACAGAACAGCAACAGGGACGTAAAGCACAGCCCAGAGGACACGTCCGGTGTATGTGGTGACTATGTAACATGGGGAGGGGAGCATGGACACTAAACCAACAGACCAAGGTGGAGCCCTTTTGGACTTGGAGCCTGCTGAGTGCAATCAGACCTGAGTTGGTCAGTCGGTTGTGGACAAGGTTACTATTGATAGCTTGCCCAGGCCACAGACGTACCACCAAGGAAAAAAAGACCACAGAATGTATCTTGTAAAGACTAAAGTTGATCCCAATGCTTTCTCCCCACTCTCTATCCCCCCACGCCATAATTTTCCCGCAGAAACGAGGAACAGATAGAAGCCCCACCTCTTCCTTCCCTCGTGGGGAAAGTCTGCTGCTGTCTGCAGAGTGGCTTTTCTTGCTTTTCCTCTCTGCTCGATAAAACTAGCTTTTCACTTCACTCCAAGGCTCATCCTTGAATTCTTTCTTACGTGAAGCCAAGAACCCTCTTGGCTGAGGGCTTGAGTCCCCGCTAGGGACTTGTCTCTGCAGCATCACAGGCACGGTGCCAGATGGGGCCTGGCCTTACTGGGGGACCACTCTGTGAAGTATATGAGTGACCACTATGTGCACAGCTGAAGCTAATATAGGGTAACAGTGAATGTCAACCGTGACTGAAAAAAAAAGCTGGGAAAAAAGTACTCACTTAATTCTCCCCCTGTGAGGTAGTCACTAATAATGCTCCTGTTTTGTAACCGAACACGCAGGTACAGCTGCCTACCCCGAGAGCTAAACTCGTGAGGCAGGTGCTAGTGTGAAGGGAAAGAGGTTACTCAGTTGCCATGATCTGGGAGGATGGTGCACTCCCATCTCAAAGACCGTCCCCCCTTCCTGCTCAAACCTGTGGTTCTTATAGCAATAAAAAGGGAAGGGCTTTTTCTTCCATTCAATCATCTTGATAGATTTTGGCACCCTTAGATCCTGTCTGTTCCTCTCTCTGGCTTTTGGCGTACTTGGGCCCTGTCCATTCATTGTTCTAACTTTCAGTACACCTGGGCCTTATCTATTCATCTTTTTAGTTTTTGGCGTGCTTGGACTTTGTCCATTCATCTTTCTAGCTTCAGTCTTTCTTGGTATAAGAACCTCCACCTGCACCATCTTGGCCTATGGGGGAGACTCCCTGGTGCTTCCTGACTGTCCATGGCAGTGGGAGGGGGGCTGCAGGACCTGCTATCAGGGAGCCGGAGATGCTGCAGCCCTCAGCTTGTCTCCTGACACGGGACATGGTGCTCCCACAGCCGGGGTAGCTGGCTGGAGTCTGTGGGGCACTCCTGTATCCAGGCACACCCACATCCTCTGCACAGCCCCCCTGTGGCCTGCCCCTGAAGTGGCCAGCCAGGCCTGTGCTCCCACCAGCAGCTGCCTACAGTAACAATTCCTCCCTTCAAGACTCTGGACTCTTGTAATCTTGTAAGGGTAAAGTGATAGGGGTCTAATCTTCTCCAGTTTCTTCCTTCTGTCAAGGGGAAGTAGTCTTGCTTATCCCCAGGCCCATAGGTTCTGGCTATCTATTAAAGGAAGAAAGGGCTCAAGAACGGAGGGAAACCTTCCTGCGAGGGAGAAGGATTGCTGTCTTTGGAGGGTCCCCCTGTGGGGTCTAGCGGATGTTGCCGCTGGACAAGCGGTGCTGGCGGACTGCTTCATATTTCAAGAGATGGTGCTGTAGATGGGATTTCAAAGTGAGACCTACTGTGTAGACAAACAGTTGAGTGGTTAGTGAGGGATATGCCTGGTAGTGCAGGGGGATTATAGTGAATCGGAAACTGGAGAGACTAAAGGATCCCCATGATGGAATCCTGAGCTGGGCTTTGGGTGGCCACCCAAGAGCAGGGTAAGTTTGCTGAGGAAGCTCCACTGTCTAGGAGATGCAGACAAAGGCATTAACAGTCCAAGCATGGGCATAAAGTATGGCAATTGTCAAAAATAGTAATAAAAAGTGACGTTGTCACCTAGATTTGGGAGGCTCTGTCTCTTTTCAAAAGAGGAATTTTAAATCACTTTTGAGAGGGCAGGTGCAGCTTTCCCTTGCAGTATCAACAGCAGCAGCAAGATCCATGTCTTCCTCAGGCAGTACCTGCTTTATCCGTGTGTGCTGGATCCAAGGCTTGATTCCCGTGAGCTTTAGGGAAAAGTGCGTTGTCAGCAGCATGTCGTAGGGACTCGTCCATTGCTTGGCTAACTGCGGCTCAGGACCTTGGGTCTTCCAGGTCTTTCCTAAGACTCGGTCTCCTGGCGAGAACAGGTGTAAGGGTTCATCAGATGGGTAGAGGAACACACTTGCGCAAAATTGTCAGTATTTGCCCTAGATGTTGTACATACTGTTTGCTGTTTGCTTTTTTTTTTTTTTAAGATTTTATTTACTTATTTTAGAGAGAGGGGAAGGGAGGGAGACAGAGAGGGAGAGAAACAGCAATGTATGGTTGGCTCTCACATAGCCCTCACTTGGGACCCAGCCTGCAACCCAGGCATGTGCCCTGACGGGGAGTCGAACCGGGACCCTCTGGTTCCCAGCCCGCGTTCAATCCACTGAGCTACACCAGCCAGGGCCATACTGTTTGCTTTTTGATTCATGTTCTAAATATAAAGGGTGTGTCCCTAAAACAGAAACTTGAGCCCTGGTTGGTGTAGCTCAGTGGATTGAGCCCGGGCTGAGAACCGGGGGGGCGCCGGTTCAATTCCCAGTCAGGGCACGTGCCTGGGTTGCGGGCCAGGCCCCCAGTGGGGGCCACGTGAGAGGCAACCACACATTGATGTTTCTCTCCCTCTCTCCCTCCCTTTCCTTCTGTCTAAAAACAAATAAAATCTTAAAAAAACAAAACAAAACAGGACTTCCGCCAAGATGGCGGCGTAGGTGGACGCACTGCACCGCCGCTCACAACCAGAGAGTTTAAACAACGAACTCAATAGCGAAAAATAAACAACCAGAACGGACAGAAGTGAACTGAAGGGAAGTCCGACACCCAGGAAGTTGGGGAGGACGTACATCCAGGCCGGTAAGCGGGGCGGAACCGAGCAGAGGAGCGGAGTGAGAGGCAGTTTGCCCGGAGGAACTCACCCCGGGAGCGCCTAAACAAAACACTACTCCGAGCAATGGGTGAACCTCGCAGGCCGGCGGCGTAACTGGAGAGGCTAGTGGGAACCAGCAGGGCCGAGACTGGCGGAAAAGGCGGTGGGGAACTGGGGAGCAGAGGGTGATAGGGAGTGGCGGTGAACGGCAGACGCCATTGCTCCTTCCCAGGCCCCACCCCCAGAGGAAACATCACAAAAAAGCGACCCAGGTTGCCAGGCACCAACAAACACCTAAGACTCTGACAGGTGCGCCGAGATAAAAAGGAATGAAAATGGCCAAAACGAAAGATCAGAACAAATTACAACTAACGAACAAAGAGATAGCCAAATTAACAGATGCCCAGTTTAAAACACTGGTAATCATGATGCTCACAAAACTGGAAGGAATAGTTGAACACATGAACAAAACGATAAAGATAACGGAGGAAGATTTACAGGGAACCAATAGGGACAAAAAGGAAGCTGGGACTCAAACCAATGGAGTGGACCAGAAGGAAGAAACAAGAATTCAAAAAAATGAGGAGGGACTCAGGAACCTCAGAGACATTTGTAAACGACCCAACATCCGGATCATAGGGCTGCCAGAAGGACAAGAGGAACACCAAGAAATTGAATGTATTTTTGAACAGATAATGAACAAGAACTTCCCAAATCTGGCAAAGGAAATAGGCTTCCTGGAAATCCAAGAAGCTCAGAGAACACCAAAGAAGCGGGACCCAAAGAGGAACACACCAAGGCACATCATAATAACATTACCCAAGGTCAAGAATAAGGAAAGAATCTTACAAGCAGCAAGAGAAAAGGAGACAGTTACGTACAAAGGAATTCCCATAAGACTGTCAGCGGATTTCTCTAAGGAGACCTTCTAAGCAAGAAGGGGCTGGAGAGAAATATTTAAAATCATGAAAAGCAAGGACCTACAACCAAGAATAATCTATCCAGCAAAACTGTCATTTAGAATGGAAGGCAGATAAAGTGCTTCTCAGATAAGGTCAAGTTCAAGGAGTACATCATCACACAGCCTTTACTATATGAAATGTTAAGGGATTTTATATAAGGACTCATGAGAGAAGGCACCAAGGCCAGATCAGCTACCGGGGAATGTCGTGGGGATTTTGTCCCAGCCGAAACCCGTGGATGACCGTAACCAAATGCGTGAAAGAATCTCACACTGAGACACGCGGGGAGAAGGAATCCGGGGCCACGGGACCAATTTCCAAATCTCAGGAAAGGGGCCTCGAGTGTGGCTTAGCCGGGTTTTTATTAGGAAGCTCGGGACACAGCAAAATGGGAATGGCTATTCATTAGCTATGCAAGGTGTTCCGGGCAACCATTAGCATAATCCCTTGGCTCTGGGGGAAGGGTCCCAGCAAGTTAACAAGTCTTAGGAAGTAAATTAATCCAATTTCCCTTTAAGGAATTCCTTTTTCCAAGAGCATGATTTTTACACCGGCCCACACGGGAGTGTTAATTTCCACGGAGCTAGGCTCGAGACGTGGAAATTCCCAGGGGGTTATGTTTTTATCATGCGGATGAAAAGAATTCCTGTCACGGGAACTCAGATCAGTCACAGCCAAGACGCTTGTGAGGTAAGCAAGCAAAATACAACCAGAGAAACAAATTATAACCAGAGACATTGAAATTTAGAACATTCTGGCAGTAACCAGAGGGGAGGGGGAAGGGGATAATGGGGACAAGGGTATTCAGGAACTGCTATAAAGGACACATGGACAAAACCAAGGGGGAGGGTGGAAGCA